>NW_020868704.1:0-28944 GCF_003789085.1 Penaeus vannamei
TACAGGATGCAGTTTTGGAGGCAAAGCCAGTCACATATCACCAATGCAAAATGTGCAAGGCGCCCAAGTCGCATAATCTTACACATTACTTACTTTGTTGCTCAAAAACTGCATCCTATCGATCAAATAGCACTGTCCAGAGACCAGCACTTATTGATTATATTAATTTTATCATAGACACTGGTCTTGTCTTCGATATGATTAGGGATATAAAAGGTTTTTTACCAACTAGATGATATGTGAATAATGTATGCATAATGACACAGCCCTTCAGGCATGTAGAACTAATGTTTGACTAATAGCCCTTTACATAAATATAAGCATAGCCAGTTGGATAGATGCGGTAGCATCTTACCCTGGCTTTTTACAGGGCATGTACGCTGTTCTGTAAATAAATATTATCAAATCAAATCAAATCAAATCTCTCTCTCTCTCTCACCATCTCTCTCTATCTATCTATCTATCTATCTATCTGTCTCTCACCATCTCTCTCTATCTATCTCTCACCATCTCTCTCTCTCTCTCTCACCATCTCTCTCTCTCTCTCACCATCTCTCTCTCTCTCTCTCTCACCTCTCTCTCTCTCTCTCTCTCTCTCTCTCTCTCTCTCTCTCTCTCTCTCTCTCTCTCTCTCTCTCTCTCTCTCTCTCTCTCTCTCTCTCTCTCTCTCTCTCTCTCTCTCTCTCTCTTCTCTCTCTCTCTCTCTCTCTCTCTCTCTCTCTCTCTTCTCTCTCTCTCACCATCTTCTCTCTCACCATCTCTCTCTCTCTCTCTCTCTCCACCATCTCTCTCTCTCTCTCTCTCTCTCTCTCTCTCTCTCTCTCTCTCTCTCTCTCTCTCTCTCTCTCTCTCTCTCTCTCTCTCTCTCTCTCTCTCTCTCTCTCTCTCTCTCTCTCTCTCTCATTCTTGTGTCATCTTTTACCTGAGCATGCACTTTTATTATTATTTTTTTTTTATTCCAACAGTGTGTAATCTTTGGTTAGTTTATGCCTCCACACACTCAAGCATGTGCATTTTTGTGTGTTTGTACACCAAGTATGTAAGGGAAACATTGCTGTAATACAAACACAACACTTATGTCAATAACATAATATCATCATGCCTTCTATTACCATGTGACATATTACTTATGACACTTGCATTTTGAAACTTTGGTAGTGCCCAATAGCTGTTGCACACAGTTTGAGGTACGCAGACTATCACAGCCAGCTTGAAGACCCCCATTCCTCACCTTACCTTGCCCAAGTGTCTCACCTTCTGTGGGAGGTGACTGTACAAAATTGTTTGTACAAGTGTATTTAATGTGTTTGATGTATGTGTGTTGTTGCACTATGGTTCATATCTTTGTTCCATAATAATTTTGCAGATTTTGTATTTTATAAAGAAATTGACATAACTTTGGTAAATGCCATTTTTGCACTTTAGTAAATAATTATTGTGTTACATTACATAGACTGAGTATTATTATTTATTTCAGAAGGTTGCTAAAAGATGGAGGGGAATGAGACAAAGGTACATTTTTTCCCCATTATTAATGGGCTGCAGAAGATGGCACTATATGAAACAAAAGCGGTAAGATTTTGGATTAAGTGATGGATCAACTTCATACCTTTAGTAATTCAATTCTTCTAGTCTTTAGTTTTAAAGAAATGATTATTTTTTGCTAAAAATGATTTGTTGTGTAAAATAGTTGTCTTAATTAAGTCAGTTTTTTAAATTATCTGTTAGTGTTGTTCATTGAGAAAAAAAGTTATTCACAAATTTAATTGAAGTTTAACTTTTAAATATTCTGTTATTTATATAACTTCATATTATCTTAATAGTCTTATCTTTTTACAGAGGTTATACCTGATTGGCTCAAACATTACACAGACAAAGTTCCGTGTTCTGAAGATTGATCGCACAGAGTCTAACTCACTGAACATAACAGATGACAAGGTAACAATCTAAAGTGATTGCGTAGAAATGCGACTGATTGATAAAGAAATATAGAGTAGAGTATAGATATGGAAACACATGCACATGCCAGGTTACTGTCAGAAGGTTTTCGTCTTAATCTTGGTCAACCCCATATTGATGAAGCATGAAAAAATCCTCTGATAAAGAAATTCTGTTGAAATCATTTGAGAAAAAAAAGAGACAGATTTCTGGTGTAACCATAAAAGAAAATCACAATTTATGAATCGAAGCACAAAATCTTATCAGCTGTATTGTTGATTTTCTTCTTATAACTGATATTACCATATTGTTGCAGTTGCTATTTTCATGATCTTTTTGGTAATCTCCCCTTTGCCATTTTAGGTTGAGTACAGTCACCGTCAGATAAAAGAACTTCTGTCGATGATCAACGAGGGGAACCGAGCACAGTCAGGCCAAAGGCTAGTGAATGGTCTGGCCAAAACTGTTTCAGCTTTTGGTATTGTGGGCTTTGTTAGGTTCCTTGAAGGTTATTATATCATACTGGTAACAAAAAGACGGAAAGTTGCAGTTATTGGCTTGCATACCATTTACAAGGTAAGTGCTAGGTCAGGAAATTGGGTTGTATTAAAGATAAACTTCAAAGTATATATCCTCATGCCTAGAAAAGATTTTAATCATCATTTTCTTACTATTAATGGTTTACTACTAATTGAAGGTACTAAAAGGTTGCTTTTATCACCTTCCTACTTGCCTCTCCCTTTTAACATTATATGAAGATTCTATTGAATGTCTGCAGTAATTTTCTTGTGCTTTCCCAGGTTGTTGATACAGCCATGATCTACATTCCCAATGAGTCTACAAAGAAGAACCGTGATGATGAGCCAAAATATGTACGACTCTTCCAAAACATTGATCTGTCATCCAATTTTTACTTTAGGTATATGTTCCTTTGACATATTTCTCTCATTATTTTCCCTCTACTCTGACAATTGAAGAGGAGGACTTAGATACTGCTCATTATTTTCCCTCTACTCTGACAATTGAAGAGGAGGACCTTAGATACTGCTCTGTATGTATCTTTTTCACATAATAAGAATATGTCATTTTTCTTATAAACTTTTTTAGAGAATCATTAACACTTAACATTGTTCTAAATTCAATATATTTGTAATGAAATGTGAATGGTTCTTTGATAATTGAACCCATTGGATCTAATTGCTTTACAGAAATTACATGGCCTAAAATACAAGCATTAGGCTTATGTGGGTGGCTGCTCTGACAGGTGCACACAAACATTTGTGTGAAGTGATAAGACTCTATGCCTCCCCTTTGCAATGTTATTTTCACTTTTTATGCAGAAGCATAAGAAGTCTCCATATCATTTCTCTAGGTAGTCCATAACTTATTGCAAGAATGATAACAATAAGTAACATGTTTTCGTGGCTTTTTTTTTTTTTTTTTTTTTTTTTTTTTTTTTTTTTTTTTTTTTTTTTTTTTTTAATATTCAATATTCAATATACTGAAGTACTAGGAATAAGATGCTGAGCATAGAAATGGCTTCCTCCCTGGAGCAGATGCTCTTCCAGTCATGGCTCACAGACACTACATTCCACACTTGTTTATTGATGGAAAAAATGAAAAAGCCCCCTCCCAAATGCCAAATGAGTCTTATCACCCTCTAAGAGGCTTGTGCACTTGTGGTGAGTCTTTCCCATCACCCCAGCCTCCAGCCAAAATGCTCACGACAGCAAGTTCTTGTCACCGTAGCCCACAGCCAGATTCCCATGACAGCATGTTCACGTCACTTGCCCCTCAAGCCAAATTTTTTCTTGACATGATGGTCATGTAAACTGACCATAGGGGTTAATTTATGCACTTTTTTTCATATTATACTATTTCTATTCATAATTCATTTAACAATGCTTCCTTCCTCCTGATTATCCCGCATGTGTTCCCACCCTTCCTCAAGCCCTATTTCCATTCGTCTCTGTCCTCATCACCCTTTTACCCATCCCTCTCCTCTTTCCACTCTCTTTTTACCCTTCCACTTTTCCCTTCTCCATATTCACCTCTCAGTCCATCTCTTCTACTATAGCTAATACTAAGTACTAATATTAAAGCTAATAAACATTTTATGAGTGAGTTTTACATTTTTCCAGAAAGTAGTTTTGTTTGTTAGCAGAAGTTGCATAATTCCTTTTGATCCATCTAGTTACAGTTATGACCTGACACACAGTCTCCAATACAACATGGCCCCCCCAAAGGATATTCCTGTGGAACTTCTCACCAACTTCAAAGTCCCAACACCATGCGGTAAGCAAGGTTACAGTAGGTACATGTGTATATATGACCCTTTTTTTTTTTTTGTGTGTGTGTGTGTGTGTGTGTGTGTGTGTGTGTGTGTGTGTGTGTGTGTGTGTGTGTGTGTGTGTGTGTGTGTGTGTGTGTGTGTGTGTGTGTGTGTGTGTGTGTAAGCATCCACGTATGTGTGTTTTTGTGTCCATACTGGCACATGTGGGTGTTCATGCTATGAATATATTCTATATTCATATACCTATTCTATGTATTATGCATACACAGGTGCACACACAAGTGCCCAGACACACATTTGCACACATGCACACACACACACACGCACGCACGCACGCACGCACACACACACACACACACACACACACACACACAACACACACACACACACACACACACACACACACACACACACACACACACACACACACACACACACACACACACACACACACACACACACACACACACACACACACACACACACACACACACACACACACACACACACACATATGCAGAATACTTATCATAATTTGCTAGTTTACAAACCTCAGTATAACTTCACAGACAGAATACTAATCTTAATTTGTTAGTTTACAAACCAAATGTTCACTGCAGTTGGAGAGGTTGAGAAGGCGGAGGATTTCCTTAATATGTCCTTGAACCCAAAGGACCAAAAAGAAGAGGACACTAAAGAACCAGAGTAAGTGGATGTTTTACCATCCTTACTACTATGTAGAGACACTGTAGAAACCTGCTACACATTTTTGTTTGTACATTTGTAATTGTTTATATATATATATATATATTTTGTTTTTTTTTCTGTGACTTATACTGTGTCTCTGTATTTGTGTAAATATATATATTTGTTTCTTTCTTTCTCTCCTTTTCTTGTCTTCATTTTGTTATAGAAAAGTTGTGGCAATGAAAGATGGGACAAAGATGTGGTATTTCACTTTGGTATATAAATCTGAAAGGTTTGCTCTGCTGTGCAATAGAGCAAGTAGGGTTGAAATTTGAGTAGTATAAAGAAGGATATATGGGATAATCAGAAGTAATAGAGGGTACAAATAAGTAAGATTCAGAATACCAAATATAATTGATTTTTTTAAAGTTTGCTTATTGATGCTTGCTATGGATGAACATTAGGTTCTGATTTAAAATATAATGTTTTGTTTTTCAGAGAAAAGACATGTGCTGACAATAACCAGACAACAAATCCACATAGAAAAGACAGTGAAGCTAACTCGTCACCAAAAGACGAAAAAGAGAAAAAGAAAAGGTTTATGATATATGGTATAAGAAACACACCAAACAAGAAGTACGTTTGGAACTCCTACCTCCTGAAGCCAGTGGAAAAGTGCCTTCACCCTGCTTGGATCCTGCCTATCACCCATGGCTTCGTTGCTCAGGTGAGTATCATCCATCAGTCATGTTTAATTTGTTTCTAATATTTGCCATCATACATGTTTACTTGTTCTATTACAATTTACAAGAAATTTGTAATATTACTGCATCCTTACATTGTGATTCAGTTGAAATTATACCCCTCTACATATATATAGTAAAAATATATATGAATGCCAGTTGTAATTTTTTTCCCATTAATATTACAAATATAACAAAAAGAAGTAGTATAGCTGATGTAGCTGTATGTGGGTAAGTAAAACCAGTAGATAAATAATGTGTTTTGTAAGTTAGTGGCTATGCTTATCCTTTTCAGAGTAACATCTCCGTGTATGGACGCTCATTCTTCCTCACCCTCATAGCTCGCAGGTCATGCCGTTATGCAGGGACAAGATTCCTCAAACGTGGGGCCAACTTTGAGGTATAACTCTGTGTATAATATGTTTCTTCATCTTATAAATCTCAAATTTTTTCTTTCTCCAATTTTTTTGTTACTCATTAAGTTATCGTGTGGTGTGGTCTAAATTTCCAAAATGAATTTTGCTCATACAAGACCATCTTAAGAATATGTAATATATCGATGTCATGCAGAGTATATGCATTACATTTGATCATATTATTGCTTTAAGCTAATGTACATTATGTAAATATATCAGGGTGACGTGGCTAATGAGGTAGAGACAGAGCAGCTGGTCTGGGATGCTCATGTTACATCCCTGCAAGTGGGCAGGTTCACATCCTTTGTTCAGGTGAGAGGACATCATCATGCAGGAGGGGAGAAATTATAAAGCTTGTTATTTTTTTTACCTACTATTTTTATTGGTATTTCTTTTTTACATACAAGGATATCCAATTTCCTTATTAAGAATCTGATATTGGTATATGTGTCTGTAATATTGCATAACCATAAAACATTGACATGACCCACATTACATGCCAGATTCGAGGCTCCATTCCATCGCATTGGTCGCAGGATGTCAGTAAGATGGTCCCAAAACCACCGATCACCTTTGACGTAATGGATCCATATGCTGAAACTGCAGGTATGTTTGATCAGAATCAGAATTTTCATAAAATTGCAATGATGTTATATGAGAAATGGATGTGGTAAATTTTATAATGTTTCATATTTTTACTTAACTGTTAATAGGGAAACACTTCAATGAATTGCTGCGACGTTTTGGCTCTCCAATTGTCATTCTGAATCTGGTAAAGAGACGTGAGCGGCGGCCTCATGAGTCGATTCTCAACACAGAATACTGTAGACTGATTGACCAGCTCAACATCACCCTTCCTCCTCAGTTCAGACTACAGTATGTTGCAGTAGATATGGCAAGGATCAATAAACAGTAAGTATTCCTATGTCTGAAATGTATTTTTCATGGCACAACAATAATCTTTCATATATACCACTCATGCTCACACACAAATATACACTTCACATATAAATTTACATTTGTATACAGGGATTAATTTAAATTTGAGTGTATTATATCTTTGAGAGAGAAAGTATTTTTCCCCACAAACTCATAAAGTAACTCTGCCCACAGGAAAGATGAGAATGTGATGAGCCGCTTATCAGACATTGCCTACCGTGCAGTTAAGAAGACAGGGATCTTCCAGAGCTCAGCCCCATACTACAGCCACCACCTAAATCCAAATGCTCATTATCGTCACATGGAGAGGACAAGCACGCAGGGTGATCATAACTTTGGGTCCAGAAAGTAAGAAGCATTAGTCTTATGAGTTGTTTTTTTGGTGATGGTGTCATTTCCTCCCTCATTAGGGATCAGATGTGATGTATTTATTTCATCATTTTATCTAAGGTTTTATATTATCTAACACCCAGATCTATATGACCTCACATCAGTATGGCCTCAAAATGGTGTATTTCTTGATCTAGTCCTTTGATGTCTAGCACATTTATTTTCTTGTGTCATTGTTACTTACTTGATCTAGTCTGCATTGCCTTGACTCAAATGCTTGGTGTGCAATATTTCATCAGTACTTGTACCAGTTTCCCAGAAGACTTATAAAAAATGGACTTATGAGTTGATGATGTCCCCATTCCACCACCATCTCCAGCAGTAGAGAAAAGATTACGAAATTTTGTACCAACATTTGGAAGTACATTAATGAGTATGAAATGACTGCATTTAAAGAACACTTCTCTTTTCATAAATTACTGTAATATTCATAAACATGATGATATGATTTCTGATGGATATATTCTTTTGCATTTACTTATGTTTTAAATTTGTGCCTGATAAAGAAAATGATGTCTCAGTTTGCAAATATCAATTTTTCAGTGTTTCAATGTATTTATGAATAGATGTAATGGTCATAGTAAAATCTTACTTTGATCTATTTATACCTTTCATAGGAACTTTACTCCAAATGAACCCTTTGTTCGAAAACAAACTGGAGTTGTAAGAGTGAACTGTGTAGACTGCCTTGATCGCACCAACACAGCACAGTTTTGTCTTGGAAAGTGTGCCTTGGGCTTCCAGGTAATTTACTGTATATGCTGCATGTTTAATGTAAATATATGTATATACATGTACAGTGTATATGTATATGAGTATAGTCAGGTAATACTATAATTCTTGGCAGAATTTTTTTTTTTTTTTTTTTTTTACTTTTATTCCAACATTTATTATAATTCTCTTGTTTCATTACTCTTCTTATTTTGATTTATTATTACTACATTATTATTTCTTAAGTTTTGTTTTTCTTTACTTGATTATGATATTCTTGTTTTTTCTTCATCTAATCACTTACTAAATGAGATGTGCAGAAGTTTTACAGTACTTCACAATGATAATAAGAAGTCAGAACATCTTAAAACTGGCTTCTCTGTTATAAATTCAGTATTTGATATTGATGATATTACTGATAGCTGTTATTACAGTAGTGAATTTTTTATTTTACAGAACTAATATTACTAGAGCTGGAGGTTAACTGTAACCTATTAGATGCTACTGATCACTAGGACACATTACTTATTACTGGAAGAACTGTTTAGAAATATGGCTTGTATTGTATTATAGGGAGAAGACTAATACAAGTAAAGACTAACTAAAGACATTTTTTGGTAGTCATTTATCAGTCTTTTATCCTTCCTTCACTCCTTTTTTTCCTTTTTTAGTTTTTGTTAAATCACTTTACCTGCTATATTACCTCCATTTTCAGTTGTGATTTGCTTTTCAATTAATAATCATGATAATAAAGATGATAGAAGAAATCTAAATGTACAACTTTCAGCTGTATGCACTTGGTGTCTTGGATCGGCCTGCTCTGGAATTTGATAGTGACTGTGTGCGAATGTTAGAGGAAATGTATGAAGATCATGGAGACACATTGGCTCTTCAGTATGGAGGGTCACAGCTGGTACACAGAATCAAGACCTATCGCCGCACAGCTCCCTGGACCAGTCAGGGCAACGACATCATGCAGACACTCTCCAGATACTATAGCAACACATTCTCAGGTAAGATTTATTCTCTTTTGGATATTTATATGGGCTGTCTGCTTTTCATGAAGTTTAAAACTGCAATTAAGCAAAATGCAATAAGTTTAACTCATGGGACCATCAGACATAAGTAAATTGGTTTAAAAGACTGAGACATTTTTCGATTCCTGTTAACTTACAGATACAGAAAAGCAAAATGCAATAAACTTATTCCTGGGTGTTTATATCCCAAGTGAAGCTTCTGTTCCAATTTGGGAACTACCATCAGACTATCTCCTGCATCATTCTCTCTCCCGCGGTGTTCGTCCCTGCCACAAGTGAGCCACATCATAGCAATTATCCCCATCACACATCCAAAGCTCATTTTGGATCTATCAATGTCTTTCACTTTTATCACTGAGAAGTTCTAATAGAAATAGCCCATGTTTCATAATTGGGATTTATAGACCTTGGTTCTGTGAGTTACTATTTTTTAGCTTTGTTCTTCAGCTTCTCATAATAAACAAGAATAAAACTGTTATCATAATCCAATATTCAGGTTACAGCTTGATTTTATATTATCCTTAAATGTTGGTGTATAGGTTAACAGTATAAGTAGCAGTTTGGCCTCAAGGAGATAGTCAGTTGTGTGTCTGTTTGTATGCAGGGGTAGGTGTGTAGGTTGTAGTTATCTCTATGTGAAGGTGTATCAAGTAAGGAGTAAGATGGTAGTATGACCTGACCATTCATGAAAGGTCAGGTCATAACACCTTACTCTGTCTTTTCAGTACTTCATACGAGCATACATAATGCAACATATAACATAAAGGGAGTGCAGTATATACAGTATATAATGTAGTAAACCTGCTATAGTAGGTCTGGATGTGCAGGTGCATACACAATTTACTTTTCAAGCATCCCCTCTGTTGTAAGTAAATGTTAATAAAAGCTGACCATTTACACTTAACTATATTGCATATGAAGTTAGCATGGAGTATAATAGTATAATTATAATAGTATAAAGGAAGAATACAAGATAATTGTATAAAGTATAAAGGAGAGAAATATTAAATGTTTTATATGGACACCCAAACTTGTATGATAATGATGTACACATTTAAAGGATGTATATGCTGGAAATATAATATAGAGAGCACAGACACAGTAGGTCAATGTTTACCTCCCTTTCTCTTCCCTTCTCTCAGCCGCAGCACAACACAGTGGTGGGATTCAGCAATGTTGTCAGATCTCCCAATGCCTCTTGAGGAAACCAGGAAGTCTGTCTCTCTCCTTATGCCAGTGCGAAGCCAGGAGCCCAAGGTATGGCATCAAGGCATCAGAGATTTATGAGATGTTTGATTATTGATTCATTATAAATGATTTACTATTATTAAACTTTCATGAATGTTGTTATAGTACTGTATTAATTTCATGCTTTACCTCTCAGATTGACTTGTACACAGACCACCATCGACCCTCAGAGTTCTGTGTCCTGTCTGAGCTGTTCAGCTACCAGATGAGCCATTCTGTCAGGTTTGTTGTTATTTCTTGTTATGGGCTAACCCACCTTTGTTGTTGGCTTTTGCTTGACAAGGCAAGACATCTTCATAGTCTGAGTCATATCTCATTCTCAGTTTTATAATTCTGCAATTCTCTTGCTTAACATTTCAGAGATTACATGCCAAACTTCACAACTGATGAGAGCCCCTTTAGTGTCCGGAGACGTCCAGGTAAGAGGCAAGAGGAGTTATCTCGTAATCAGAGTAGTGGGTCACCATCACAGAAGAATCCCACTATGACTGGTCAGGCTTCAACATCCTCAACAGCATCAAGTGGAACTAGGTAGGAATGAGAACAGAACACAAGTATATCTGTTTGCATGTCTTAAGTGTAAGAAGTTACCAAAGTAGTTATGGTTCTTTAAGATTTGTGAAGGTAAAAAGGATTGTTTACAACAAAATTATTTCCTTTTTTTATGATTACTTTTATATTTCAGGTTTTTACAAATGGCACTGTTATTACATTTTATTTATTTGAATCTGTTTTTTATATACAAAGTGTTTATAGACAGGGATAGTTAAACAATCAGTAATAGGGGACAATTGTTGAATAAGTTATGAATTGAAATTTATGATTTAACCCAATATCTATGGGTAAAAAGTATGGCAAGTGGACATGATCGCAGCACTGTTGGCACACAGAGACAGTTTCCCATTTGTGCCTGGTTCGTTATGTAGTTTGCAAGCAATATTCAGCTCCTAAAAGCTTTCATTTTTATATAATTTTTATTAATTTAAAATTTTGAAGGATACTAGGCAGAGCTACCGTTCAAAGTCACTGTGGAGCAACACTGGGTAATATTAAGGTTACAGACCTTGACTTTGCCGATGATGTTGCCATTCTATCTGAGTCTTTGGAAACCCTAGTGGCAGCTCTCGATGCATTTAGTAATGAAGCGAAGCCCTTGGGTCTAGAGGTCTCCTGGACCAAGACCAAGATCCAGGACTTTGGGGACTTGCTAGAAGAACCTGTTCGGTCAGTACGTGCTTGCGGCGAGGACATTGAAGTCACAGAAAGCTTTACATACCTTGGTAGTGCAGTTCATAACTCTGGGCTGTCAGACCAGGAAGTCAGCAGACGGATTGGCCTGGCAGCAGGGGTCATGAACTCTCTTGACAAGAGTATTTGGAGGTGCCGGTACCTGTGCAGAAGGACCAAGCTACAGGTTTTCAGGGCCCTGATAATGCCAGTTTGGTTCTAGGATACTATGTCGCTGGGACACTATGTCGCGGACCTAATGTAGCCACATCGCGCTGTGACACGGCGTCCGTTTCGCAAGCGGATAAAATGTCGCGGGGAAGCCACGTTGCCATTTATGTCAGTACATCGCTGTTCATTATTGACAGATAAGATTTAGGAAGGTGTTGAAAGTGCAGCAAAAATAATTTAGTATATAGAATACATAATAACACTGGTATGATACATGATCATATATCTTTCTTTTTCTTTAGGTATTAATGATATATTTTTTGATGAGCATACCTTTATTGTTCAGTGGGGATCACCATTACTTTGGCTATTTGATCTAGATATTGCAAATCTACAAGCGTATAAGTTTCTAATTTTGTAATTAGGGATTTAATCTTCTTATTTACGAGCTGGTACTTCTTCTGACTCGAGGGATGCTTCCTGCCAGCTGCATGGTGCTCGCGATTCAGAGCCAATTTGTGCTGCTCCTTTTGATATTTTGCAGCGAGCAGCGGCAGCTGAGGGTGGTCCGGTAACATCCTGGCAAACCCATTGTGCCATCCTTCCAATGCATTGTTTGTTCGGGGCAGATCATCCTTCACTCGTTGATACATGTTCCATGTCTGATATGGAAATTTCCCAGGAATTTCCATGTCACCATGAATCAGCTGGCCGACATAGGTTTCCTGGAAATATTTTGCCAAGTCCAGAAGCCCATCATCCTTGGAAATTTCGTCTGCAAGGAGTATCCTCGTGTAGTGGTGGACGTCAGCCAGCGGAACAAATGCCAGAGCCAGGAACCTCCTGACCCGGATGGCGAAGGCAGCATCTTCTCTATACCGCGCTGCGAGGCCAAGATTCTGGATGCGTCTCCAGACAGACTGGCCCAGGTGGAAATAACATCCAGCAACCTCTGCACTCGGAAAATTCCTCTGGAAGGCGTTCATTGCTGCCTTCTCAAAATCTGTCATTATTGTCACTGGATTGCATGATAAGCCAGGGGGTATTAGCTGCAAACACTCGTACAACATTTTATTATATATCTCTTCATTCTTTCCAGGCAACAATGCATAGACGCAAGGATATGTTATACCACCAAAGTATGCATGGAGTGTGTACTGCTGCTTGTATCCGACAGGGGCCACTTTAAACGTTCCATCACCAAACCAATGACGAGACTCGGCAAGAAATTTCAAATCAGAGTCTGCTGCGAAGATCATCATCCCATCATCTTCATAACGAAGAAAGGCCTCTCCGCTTAACGTTGTCCGAAATGGCTGAAGATCAGACACACCTGCCTTTTGCCGCACTCGCCTCAGCGTCCTCTTGATGGCGTCTACCGTTGGTATTAGATGAGCCCAGCCGACTTCAACTCTAGCGTAAAATGTGTTGACAATATGTGAGATGGGCTCTGCTGTTGCGGCAGCACGTTCCTTCATTGCTGCTAGTATCTCCTCCACCTCGGCCTTCCCAGGGACAGCAGGATGTCTGTGGATGGGGTTTTGCCACTTCACTATTTCCCCATTGACGGTGTGAACCCTGGCACCACAGGTTCTGTCTTCGCATCTCCACAGAACTTTGTCCTGGTGGTCCTTTTCCTTCGTAAAGAGATGCTGGCCAACTCTGAGTTTCACAGTCGCCCGGTATGACGATATAATGCGACAGGCCTCGGGGACATTGACAAAAGAAGGTGGGGGAGGGTAATCTTCATTCAATCCCTCGTACGATGAAACATCGAGCTCGGGGTAGGGCGGTAATGGAAGCTCGGTTGAATTCTCCATGCTGAATGATGTCTCCTCCTTGAAAATTCATTATTATAGCAAGATCACAAGACAGAAGGCACACGGCTGAAAGGAACGTTGAAACATAAGGTCATCTGTCCGCAATGTTGAAGCAGTAGCGGAAGTTAGAGTAATAAGGTCAACGGACACCTCGCGCAAGACAGTCACCGCGATATACAAGGTAAGGTCAGCCGACGACCAGGTTATGTGAGGACGACGCCTCGCGCGACACAGTCACCGCGACATAGTGTCCGCCAGACACGGAGTCACCCCCGTCATACAGCTTCGCGACTTTCCTTCCAGGTCATAGTGTCCGCGCGACATAGAAACCGTGCACCGCCAGTTTTGCTCTATGGTAGTGAAACCTGGACATTATCCTGTGCCCTGGAGTCTCGTCTTGATGCCTTTTGTAATAGGTCTTTGCGCTGGATCATGGGGTACTGTTGGCAGGACTATGTGTCCAACCAACGGCTGCACGATGAGACTGGTACAGGACCTGTTACCTGCCCAATCCGGGATCACCAACTCAGGCTATATGGCCACCTGGCTCGCTTTCCACAGGCTGATCCTGCTCATCAGGTTGTCTCTTTAAGAGACAACCCTGGGTAGAGGAGGCCTGTGGGATGACCTAGGAGGTCATGGCTTGGGCAGATCGATCAAACCTGTCGGGAAGAGCTCGAGATGGGCCGATGAGGGATCCCAAAAGGTGGAAGCAAAATGTGGACGCGGCTATGCGCCCCCGTCGGCGTTAGCTCCTGATAATGATGATGATAACCATGGGAGATATCACATGTAGACGAAGGGTTTATGAAACATAAGGAGTCGTTTAATATATTGCTTTAAGATTTAATAAATATTTTTGAAAAAAGGACATTGAAGTGCTAATTGATTAGTATTACCAAGTGAAATTCATGCATTCCTATGCATATCTGCATAGAGTAACTAGTTCTTGTAGGATTTTGTAGGATTTATTTTTTTATGTATATATAACATGCATATTTTTAATCATAAATATTCATTTTTATTCATAAATATCTTTTGCAGCTCAACAGAAAGTGAAGCCAGTGATGAAGATGAGTTGTCTGTGGCAAGTGCTTCAAGTGACGTTGAAGAAGATAACACTCCCAACCTTTCTCTGGTCTCCTTCTTCCCACCTATGACAGAGACTTATGGAGAATACTTGCATGAACCATCACGAGCTGACAATACTATCTACAAAAGGTTTGTTGGATACGCAAAAATATATATATATGTATATGTATACATGTAGTGGCAGTTTGAAAATAAGTAGATGGAGGAGGTAATATAATGTAGATGAGATACTTTCATACTACAAAAGAATAATATATTATACTTGGTGGAAATATGATTTTCTTTGCTAATGAAAATAATACTGATAATGATCTGGCCAGTACTTTTTAAGTAGGAAAGCCATATAGAGGATTTTAAAAACAGGAAATGGTTTGTTAATAATGAATGGTTTAAACAAATGAACGAGACAGACAGACAGACAGACAGCCAGAAAGAGAGAGAAGGATAGGAAAGTGAAAATGCAAGGGCCGCAGAATGTGAGACTTAGCATTTAAGCAAAGACTTTTACAGTTTTATCCTTGTGTAATGGCCAGGTCTTGATTTTTAAACTTATTTTCATTAATTCATTTCCTTGTTTTTTTCCTTTGTTTCTCTTTTTTAATAGGACTGAAAAAGTATAAAAAAACGGCATTTTTTGGCAAAAAACTGAAATCTTTGGGAGATACTGCAGCTCCTGGTCTATGGAGATATGATATGGATAATTTTCTTCCGTAAAATAGTGGCTAGTGTTCATTCATGGTACTTTATTTGATTTTGATTTCTTTAGTGTTATAACTTTTTAAAGTTTAGGATTTTTGCAGATTAAAGAAAAATAATATATTTCTTACATACCTGAGAGAAAGATAGGAAAAAAGTCATACCACACATCTGTTTCACAAAGACTATGTCTTAATATATCTACTGACACAAAAAAAATTGTGAAATGAGATTTGCAAAGAGAAGTTTCTATAATCCATTATCCATCGTGAGGTTTTACTATATTTTAAAGATAACACATATTTACAGCAGTTTGGTGCAAAGTATATATATGTTAATTGAGTTGGCAATTGAGCTGTAACAATGCATTGGTCACCAGTCAGACTCATTCATTCTCGTTTCAACATAACTTTTACAATATGTAAATTTAGCATAATGCTCTAACTATTTTTTAAATGAAAACATGCAGTTTTTAAATTATTGGGATGGGGTAAAACACTTCCCTCAAATTAGGGTGAGCTTTGAAAATATATGGGAGCTTTATCACAGCTAGAATGTATAGGGATGGTAGAGCAGTAGGTATCTGGCATCCCTGCTGAACTGCTACAGGCTGGTGGTGAACCCATGGTTTATGGAGTGTATGCTTTCCTGACTACCATCTAGCAGTCATCACTCTCTGGAAAGGGAAAGGGGATTGCTGGGACTGCAGTAATTACCAGGGCATTTCATTACTCAGCATACAGGTAAGGGGTCCACTCTCTTATGAAACATATTGAAGATCAACAGGGGGCAGGAAACACATATCTCTGTTATGTCCTTTATTGCTGGCTATTGATATATCAAATGTGCAATTACAAAGCATCGCAGAAGAGTACTGGCTTTATATGTACTAGATATCACCATGTGCTCTCCAGCCAGACTGCCCGTCTTGCCCGCATGTTGCCTGGAGTCCTCTGGTGATATTGTTCCTTTGTCGTACTTTTACGTCACATCGTACCACTCTTACATGTTACATTTCAAAGACCACCCACTGAGGCACTAGAGACTAGAAACTTCTTGCAAGGCCACAATAGACTTTTTTCTTATTCCTCAAGTATTCTTGGAGCACCCTCACGAGTTAAGTTCTGGGCCTCTCATAGCCTACATCGACCTCCTCCTTAGATTTAGCAGAATCCCAACAAAGTCTTTTGGTTTAAGAACAAGCCTTCATATAGAAACTGAAAGTGCTGTAAAGTGTGATGGGGGTTTGTCCAGCTTCTTTCCTGTAAATTCAGGAGGAACTCAAGACTGTGTTCTTGCACCAAGTCTATCAACACTTGTGGATTAGATATCATCCCAAGTCATTGTGAAGCAACACTGTGGTCAGTGTCAAGTTCACTGACCTCTAACTTTTAACAATATTGCCATCTTATCTGAGTCTTTGGAGGCCTTTGTGGTAGCTCTTGATGCATTTAACTGAGGTGAAGTCCATGGATTTAGAGGTCTCTTGGTCTGAGATCAAAAAGTCTTTGGGGGCCTGCAAGGAGAACTTGATCATTCTGTACATGTTTGCAGTGAGGACACAGAAGTAACACAGAGGTTAGAATATCTTGGTAGTATAGTCCATGATTCTGGGCTGTCAGACCAGGAAGTCAGTAGATGGATTGGCCTGGAAGCTGGGCTTGCTCAAGAAGAGTATTTGGAGGTCCTGTGCAGAAGGACTAAGATATGCGTCTTCACAGCGTGATACTGCCAGCTTTCCTGTATAGGACCTGTTATTAGCACAACTCCTTGAGGTTGATCCCACCCAAAAGTTTGTCTCAACTAGAGATAATCCTGGATGGTCAAGGCCTGTGGGAAACCTAGGAATGATTGACTAAGAAAGTATAAGCAAAAACAAGATAGGTGGAACTCCTAGAAAAAATTATATTTGCAAAAAAGAAATATAAATCAGATTTCCTAAGGAAAAAAAAAAAATAATAAATGTGGGGTCATTAACCACAGGGAAACTTTATTAAGGTTTAAAGTAAGTTACAATATATGTGAAACACACAGAAATGTTGGTCTGATAGAGGTCACCATAGGCATATTTTCATAGAATCACTTAAGGGAGGGGGAGTTGAAACCCTTCCCGCTCCTACCAATGCATTTGAACTCATAGCTTATAGGTTTCATAAATCAACTCATATTTTTTTTCTAATGCATTAAATTTTGGGAAAAATGCATAAATCACATATTGCTGAAAATTCCCATTTTTAGCCTTTTTTTAGGGGAGACAGTCCCCTTAAGAAAAAGATAAGGAAAGAGCAAGATGATTTGCATTAGAGCTTTCCATGTCTTGAAATTTATAAAGAAACCATCATCTATTCTGAAATATTTTTATTCCATATTTCAGGTATGAGCAGATCTACAAAGCCACGAATGGTCCTTTATCAAAATCTGCCAAAATTAGTGGCAGTGTAGGAGGTAAGAGTGTTTAATTTTATGTTTGCATGTGTGTGTGAGTACACAAGTGCATCTGCATCTGCACCACAATCAATGTCAGTGTGTGCCTATTTGGACTTTGTAAAAATTGATGCAATTATTAAGGATAAAAGATTTTTTCTCAGTTTCTTGGAAAAGGAAAGGAGAAAATGGTAGGTTTCCAGCCAGAAGAATTAGCTTTTATTGAATCTATTATGAAAATAGAAACTTTTGTTTTACATTAACAATTAAGTACCATTTTCTTTACAGCTCCTCTGGTTCTAATTCAGAGGTCTAGTTTCTGCCTGGATTCTTCCATTGAGACTGACCCACCTACAGTTCCCAGACGATCAAAAGAAATCTACGGCAATTTTGTCGCCATGGCACGCAGAGGACCTCAACCTCCAGCAAATAGAGACCTCTTAATGTATAGAAAGTTTGCTAGCTTCTCATAATTAGTGTTGTTAGCCATCCATTGTGATCATCCATGCATTTGGTTCTGGACATTATCATATGTGGCACAATTACATATTTATCTTTATTTTAATACATTTAATATAGATGAAATAACATTGCAGCATGTTGCAAATTTTAGATGACCTTTTCAACTACTTTTTTATTTCAAGTTACATTATCACATGGCTATATTTTGAACCAATTTATCATAGCTCCTCTAGAATTACTTAGGATTTCATACCAAAGATTTGAAATATTGTAACAATATTAATGTAAAAATTTCCATTAGCTGTGTAACAGAGACTTGTATACCAGTTGTTAAATAAATGCTTATAAATTTGCATATTTCACTTTTACCATTATTTTGCAGATAAACTAAAAACAATAAAATAGGTTATATCCACCTTTTTTTTGGTTTATCCCTTATTTTGTATTCAGAATGTTTTATATTCATTGCATCTGCCACTTTGTTAGACTAGGTTCAAACTTTCACTCCAACCAATTATATTTGTTTTAAAGTGATATAGTAGGGATATTCTTCCATATTCAAAACAGAAAAGTAAAGAACTTTCTGTAAGACAAAAAGCATAATACACCATAGACTTCTTGAAGTCAGAATATTTATTAAACTATTTTTGGGATTTTACCATGAAACAGTGTGGTGAAAAAATAGTTTAGGTCTCAAAGGAAATCAAAATGTGTGATAAATCCAGAAATAAATAGAGGAATTTGATTTTGAAAAAAAAAACATACTTTCTTGAATTAAAGTTTTGCAGAATGCAAAACTGTCCCATTCCCGCATTCCATTCTTTTTCTCAGCTTTCTCCCATTTCTATATGGAGTCACCATTATGGATGAGCCACCTCCACTGATTTCTATCTTGTGCTTCCTCTTCTGTGATTTCTTTCAATTGCAGGTCATCCTTTACACAGTTTCACCATCTCTTTCTTGGTCTTCCCCTCTTTCTTCGACCCTGAACTTCCATCTCCAATGTATGTCTTCCAACATAGTCTTTGTCCCTTCTCAGCAGGTGTCCATACCACCTCAGTCTCCCTTCCTGCATTTTCTTTGATATTTCTAGCACCTTTGTCAACACTCTAATCCTACCCTCTCTTTTACCCTACACATCCACTTCAACATTCTCATTTCTGCTACATCCATCCTTTTCTCCTCAGTCTTTTTCATACATACTGTTTCTGTTCCATACAACATAGCTGGTCTAACAACTGTCCTATGAAACTTTCCATTCAGTCTTAGAGGTACTTTTTTGTCACAGAGGACCCCAGAGGTAGACCTCCAGTTGTTCTACCCTGCCTGCTTCACTTGTTCCCACTAGCATCTACTATGGACTCCAATTAGTTGAACTTCTGTACTCTCTTTAGCTCTTCTCCATCCATCCTTATGCTTCCCCCATCAATGCTGGTGCATATATATTCAGTTTTGGACCTGCTAATTGTCATTCCTCTTCAAGGTCTATGAATACCATATGTAGATATCTTTGCTCTTCTCTGAATTTTTCCATCACTAGCCTAAGACAAAATATTCCATCAGATGTTCCCCTTCCTTTCTTAAATCCTAGCTGTTCTTTCCCTATATCTATTTCCTCTCTTAGTCTGCCATCTATAATTCTTTCCAAGATTTTCAATGTGTGGGACATGAGTGTAATGCCTCAATAATTTGAAAAGAGGTATCAATATACTTGCCTGCCACTCGTCCGGTAGATTTTCTTGCTCTGAAATCTTCACCTGTAGATCGTATAGGATATATACTCCTTCTTCTCCCATGGCTTTCCAAACTTCCACTGGGATTACGTCAGGCCCTGTTGCCTTCCCATTCTTCATCTCCCTTAGGGGGACCGTCTTTTTTTTCGATTTTTCTCGAATTTTCTTGCCGATTTTGATAAACACACCCTTTTATTTAGACCCTTTCCCATCATTACCTGTGGTCAATTTTTTTTTTTTCTTTTCTTTTCTTTTTTTTTCTTTCTTTTTTTTTGAAATCGCCCAAACAGTTTTTGAATTATAAAAAAAAGAAAATTTTCAAAAAATAAAAATAAAAAATCTGAAAATGCAGTGAGGGGGGCCAACTCTCACGTCTTCAAAAACGATAAAACATTCAATTTTATTTGATTTTTGCACAGAACTACCCTATAGCTACAACTTATTCATTTTATTTTTCAAATTTCGACTTCCTTTTTTCAGTGAATTGTTGAAGGAGGCGACTTCACGAAAATAAAAAAGTAAAAACTTTCTTACATTTGAGACTTTTACAAGAAGCACAGGCAAACATTGGAAAAAAAAATGGAACAAGTTGTAGATATTTTATTTTTCTACAAAATAAGATATAATACGTTAATTTTAGACATAAATTGCACCTTTGAGGATCCCCCCCCTAAAGGTGGTGAACTGAGATATCGGCATTTTTCGTTTTCATCTATCCATGACTATCTTGGTATCAACAAAACAAGGTAAAAGATTAGTCTTCCTACACCAAAATCCTCTATTATCTTCCGGACATTGCCAGCACATTTCTCAAAATCTTACGTATAGTGTAGTGGTACCCCATGACCTTTTGTTTATTTATATTGTTACTTCCGTTTGTTTTTTTGTTTGCTTGTTGTTTTTTATTTGTTTGTTTTCTGATATTTCTAAAAGTTATGAACACATTTTGATGAGATTTTAACCAATGATGTGTTTTAACCTAACAGACGCTTATTGCACTTTGGTGGTGATGCGGACCATGGTTTGGATCCAGGATTATTTTCTAACTCGAAAAGTTATGAACAGATTTTAATAACTTTTTTACCTGAGGTTTGCCTTAGCCTAATTAATATTCCATAAAATTTTGGTGGGAGGGGGGAGGTTTGCATTTTCGAAATGTTTTGCTCATAGATCAAACTATGTATGATGAAAACATAAAGTAAAATACTCCATATGAACGGCATATCATGTTTATGTAAATGAAAAAAAATCTTCATTATCGTTTTTGGACGCCTACCAGATTTTTAAATTATTCCGAAAAAAAAGAAGGTTGGTCTCATCTTATGTGAAATTTAATAAGCTTTCAGAAAATAATCTAATTTTTTATCTTTAATCACTGCGTCACAATTGCCGATTTTCTAAGGTAACATGAAAAAATAATATTTCGGTTGTCGAAAATGGCTGTTACCACCTAAAAAATAAAGGCCGGGTCTTGAAATTTTCAGGGAAGAACCGGGGGCCGAGGAACTCCTTGAATATGCAAGATGGGCAAAAATTGCAGAAAAAAGACCGTACGGTCCCCTTAAAGGTTTGATAACTGCCTTTCTTTGAGCCAACGTACATTCTTTTGGAAAGCAATGGTAGTTCCTTTTGAACTTGAATATTAATATTCAAATGTTGATTTAGTGATGCGGGTACACAAACACTTATTAAAGCTTAAGCACGGCTCTTACACCTTAGGAAGTAGATAGTAGAAGGGGTTGGAGAAGGGACGGAAACAAAAAGCTGGAGGGGGAAAAAAACCATGCAAAATTAGTTGAGTCGGGAGCTGAGGCCCTAGGCAGGGGATAACCCTGTGTTGGGTCTGTCTTCGTATCCTAAGCCCCCACGACAACAATGGGCGAGGGATTGGGGGGTCAATTTCGGCAAGATGGGCGAAAATCGCCGAAAAAACATATGGTCTCCTTAATTAACCCATCCACGACGGGGCAGTCTGAGCGCGATAATCCCCCGTGCTGGCCTATATCAATATTGGCCCGCGGCAAGTCTGGGGACCCGCTCGTATGCCGCCCGCCTCGGGCGAGAAAATCAGAGCGCAAGCTCCGATCTCACGCCATTTTTATAGCCATGGGAGTTTATCGAAATTTACCCTACTGAGAAACGAAAACGATGTTTTAGCATGCTCAGAAAGCTAAAATAGAGTCTCAACACCTGTTCCTTTCTTTACTTTTTTTTAGTTTAGAGTCCAATCTTTCTAATAATACCATGTTTGTTTCTTGCAATAACATATTTGCAAAGATATGGAAAGTGAGTCAGAGATTTTTCATAAAGCAACTTTATTATAAAACAATTTATCCAGGCCTCAAAGCACATATACGTACAGAGAAAGACACTACAATCAATACAATACCGATTTCGCGCCAGTCCATGGGAGTTTATCGAAGTTTACCCTTCCGTTCGTCACACGATAATGCCATATATGTTTCTTTCAGTAACATATTAGCCAAGATATGGAAAAGAAAAATCAGAGAACACGATGTGTTAGTGCTCATAAAACTAAAATGGAGGGAGAGAGGGAAGGGGGGAGGAGGAGAGAGAGAGAGAGAGAGAGAGAGAGAGAGAGAGAGAGAGAGAGAGAGAGAGAGAGAGAGAGAGAGAGAGAGAAGAGAGAGAGAGAGAGAAAGAGAAAGAGAAAGAGAAGAGAGAGAGAGAAGAGAAAAGAGAGAGAGACAGAGAGAGAGAGAGAAGAGAGAGAGAGAGAGAGAGAGAGAGAGAGAGAGAGAGAGAGAGAGAGAGAGAGAGAGAGAGAGAGAGAGAGAGAGAGAGACTTTTTGACTTTGACAAGTTTATTGAGACAAAAGGTTACATCTCAAAAGGATGTGGTAACGTAGGTTATCCTCACCCTTATCTTGATAAGTCCCTGTGTGGGCTCACAGTTCTCATACAAAAATTAGGTGTATTACCAGATAATAACATAAAATACAAGAACAAAAATATTGAGAGTCATGGTCTATTAAAGAGAAAGTTCGTGCACACACTCACTGATGAGCTGTGAGGTACCGTAGGCGACCCGTGTGTGCAGCTGTTATTTGCAAAGGACAGGCACTCAGGTCATCCCTGGTCAGGTCACCTGTTCTTTGTTGTACATATTTTGTAAAATCCGCTGTATGAAGTCTAGACAATAATGCTATAAGACTCCACTATGCATTACCTTGCCTTTCCATTCTTCCAGCATATCATTAAGCTTTGCCAAGTTTTGTTCAATTTCCCATCGATCCAAGAGTTTTTCTTTTTCGTGATCGTTGTACTCCACACTTGCTGTTATTTTTCTTTCCTTCCCTTTAAAACCAGAAATACATGTTTGTTTCGTTTCTGTGTCTTTAGTCGGAGTTTCTTTCGATGCCTCATCCCTCTCTTTCTGTTTTTTCGTTTCTTCGCTGGGAACCTGGGCCAGTTTCCTTTCGATAGCTTCCATTCTCTGCATCAGCGTCTGGAACATCCTGGTAATTACGGATATTTCCTTAGAAAAATCCGCACCATTACTCCGCGGCACTTCCTTCACTTCCTGCACCTGTCTGTCCTGCCCGTCATCACAAGCCATTGGCGACGGCCACACCCGCGGTGGGCCCTGCACCCAGGCATTAGGGACAACAGCTGTCTCCTCCCTCGGCACCTCTGGCCGCGTGGTGACCGGCCTTTTTCCATTTTCTCCTTCCTTGGGGACCGCCGAAGCAATCTTGATTTGTGGTCTCACCCTGCATGCAGGTGACCCGGCATTGTGGCGGCCTCTGCAGTTGCAGCAGCAAGGCGTAACCCTTTCCCCCTTTTCAATCTTGGCCCAGCAGACTCTTGAGTAATGTGTCCTGCCACAGAACCTGCATCGAGCATCCTGTTGACAGGCTCACGACTTGTGGCCCCACCTGCAGCACTTGAGGCACATGACTGGCGGCTCTACATACGGTGCCACCCTCCTGTAACCCGCTCCAGAGATGAATACCTTTTCTGGCACTTCCCCCTTCACAAGGGCAACGAGCTGACTCCGCTCCTCGCCCCTGGACGTGTGCCGCCTTACCCACACAAATCTATCGTTGTCCAGTAGGAAGTCCGGGTCAAATATCGTGGGATATCGGAAAATTATCACCTTGGTGAACTTTTCCCCAGACTTTGGGATAGTCATCACTGTCCCCTAGTATCGCTGAGTCGTCAGCATCTGCACCGCCTGGCCTGCCCGCACCCTGAGATACGGCCTTCCTTTTCCTTCCTTCATCACTGGCTCGAAATCAGCGTAGTCCCGGCCCAGTTGCATGGCCCACCTTAATTTTTCTAAGAAACTCAAGGCACAGTCCTGTGGAAATAGCAGTCTTTTCCTGCCGTTCACACCGGCAACATTCTGGGCTGCTGTGTAGTTTCCGTCGTACTTCTTCCTCTTCTCCCGCTCGCATCCATTCTCGTCACTCATGTCTACACTTCCATCACTTCTTACCCTCTTATGGGTTCCACTTCCACTAGCAACACTAGTCATGCTGATACCTTGGTAGGAGGTGACCCGCTCCCTGTCCAAGGTTAGATGGGGGCGGGTAAACACAAGATTCGGGGACCTCACTATGGACATGTACTGTAAACACGTCCTAGTCCTACGAGAGATACACCACGACTGAGAGCGAGAGAGCGAGAGGAGAAGAGAGGAGAGAGTGAGTGATTGAGAGAGAGATCGGGAAAATAGAGATACAGAAGTTGATAGATAGGTAGATACAACCAGACATAGTGAGAGAAACTATGATATGAGTATTGATAGGTAGATACAGCCGGACAGGTAGATAGTGAGAAAGCGAGAGAGAACAAAGGAGCAAGAGAGAGAACAAGAGAACGAGAGAGAGAGAGAGAGAGAGCATGAGAAAGCGAGAGAGAGAGAGAGAGAGAAGCAGAGATAGATCTTGATAATAGATAGAGACAGAGATTGATAGATAGGTACATACAACCATACAGATATATAGTGAGAGAAACTATGTACTTATGTATGGTATGAGTATATCTATACGTATGTGTATATGCATATATGCCAAGATATGGAAAAGGGAGGGAGAGAGAGAGACAGACAGATCGTGAAAATAGGTAGACAGAAATTGATATGTAGATACAGACGGACAGTTTAGAGTAAGTGAGTGAGTGAGTGAGAGAGAGAGAAGTAGAGAGAGAAGAGAGAGAGAGAGAGAGAGAGAGAGAGAGAGAGTAGAGGAGAGGAGAGGAGGAGAGGAGGAAGAGGAAGGAGAGGAGAGGAGAGGAGAGGAGAGGAGGGAGAGGAGAGAGAGGGAGAGGAGAGGAAGAGGAGAGAGGAGAGATCGCGGAAAATAAATAGAGGAGAAAGAGAGAGATTGCGATAGAGAGAAGAAGTTGATAGATAGGTAGATACAGCCAGACAGACAGATAGTGAGAGAAACTATGGTATGAGTATATCTATACGTATGTGTATGTGCGCGTATGCTAAGATATGGAAAAGGAAAATCAGTGTTCATAAAACAGCCATGTAATGTTCGTTTTTTTTTGTTAGAGTCCAGTCTTTCTATAATGCCATGTACGTTTCTTTCAGTAACACTTGCCAAGATATGGTAAGGGAAAATCATAGATATTTTTATATAACAACTTTATTTATTTGACCTGTAAGCCACGCCTCGACACAGGCATGTACAGGCAAGTTTTAGAACTAGGGCGGTATCTGATCGCCTTCGAACCTCTAACTTTCGTTCTTGATCAAAGAAAACATCCTTGGCAGATGCTTTCGCAGTAACTCTCATGCTGGGACTCTGAGTCTGAGCACTCATGTTGGGACTAATGCAGTAACTTCGGCTTCGACGACCGCGAGCGGCGACCGCGTCTCTGTGGGAGAGGAAAAGAAATGCAAGTAAGTAATACATTCTCCAGGTCAGAATTCCTCAATACGAATACAAATGTAAAGAAGACGTGACAGTAAAGAAACTTACCGTCAAGGTCGAGGACTGAGACATAGATGAGCGCGATGGAGGGCGATCAGGCACTTCTGCCGATGAAGGCGACTGCCGTATCCCTTTGACGACCGCGAGCGGCGACCGCGTCTCTGTGGGAGAGGAAAAGAAATGCAAGTAAGTAATACATTCTCAAAGTCAGAATTCCTCAACACAAAGACAAGTGACAATAACGAAACTTACGGCTCCCGAGCTTCCTTCACTCTACATGCCAGGCCTTGAAGCACCCATAGGTACATAATGCAACATTGCATTCTTCACAGTAGCTATGGGTGCTTCGTCTCCTCCCTTGCCTGGAACACCAGCGACACCTTCTCCTCTTGCCGTCAGGGAGCTCGGAACCCAGTGTTGCCACTGTCTCAGTGGACGCGCTGCAGTGCGGTTCCTGCTGGAGTCCGCCCCTCTTCTGAACTCCCCCACGAGTTCTCTGGAGAGGACAGACTTGAAGGTTTTCAACGAACCTCTTCCGCCTAGGGCACGATGGAGTGTCCAGGCGTTGACGATGGCCATGTCAAAGAGGTTGAAGAAAATCTTCCTGTACCAGACCTTGGACCGGCGAGGCGTTGGATAGTAGCTCGCCATCTGATCACCAATGTCGACTCCCTTCATGCCGACATTGTAATCATTTACTGGCTCTCCCCTCCATTGCAGCGTTATGGACCATTGACAGCAGGGCGACGACGGCGTTGTCCTTCCACAAGCCAACAACCCGTCCTGCTGCTGCGGTAATCGACATCACCCTTCCTCCTCACACAGAGGTCTTGGGCATGAACTTCCTGTTCAGCGGGCTGTGCCTACCGCGTTGGTCTTTCGGGATTGTAACAAATGAAAGAGCGTAGGCGACGTGTACCAGTTGTCCACAAACAACTGGTATCCTTTGTCAAGGAAGCCGCCATACTCCATCAGATGAAACACCGCTTTCGTGGATGAGGGCATGTCGCCACGGTCCTGCCCGGTGTACACTTTGAAACAAGAGGTGTACCCTGCAGCCGGGCCGGTACTGGTACTGAGCTTATAGACCTTCAACCCGAAACTTCGCCCGCTTGGTTGGTTGTACGTCCTAAAAGCTAGCCGCCCACGAACTTTCACAACGACTCCTCAATCATGTGAGTCCTTGCCCCAAGACGAAAATCATCCGGAACGACCTCGTCCGACGCCGGCAAGTGTCAAACATACAGTGCGCGGTTGTGTTACTGGAGGCTAGAATACATCATCTCTCTCCCAATAGTCGCAGTCTATCCTGCGCCGTGTACTCATAGTCTTCTGCTAGATAATATATCGAGCGCGTCTCGTACAAAACTCTCATCACGATAGTCAGTCACCCGAGTCACACGGCTCCAGTATATAGTCTTGCGTGAGTCCTCATTCAATCTCCTCTACTCCGCGTACCTCCGTATATGCACCTTACTAGAATTATATGGTGACGCAATCTCTCGATGTAGATAATAGACATATTACATGTATGAGAGCCTCGCACGAGAAACAACGGCCTGTAAAATTATTGGTAGTCTCGTGGCTGAGCCTCCTAGCTTAGTTCTAACAGGGAGATCCCTACATAGGGCCGGCGGGGGAGAAGCGTGAAGAGAGTAAGTGGGAGATGTGAGAAGAGAGGAGAATTGGACGAGAGTGAGGAGATGACAGATGAATAGAGAATGAGAAAACGAGAATTGTATGAAGATGATGCAGAGCAGAAGAGAGAGAGAGCGGAGAGAGGCGAGAGAGCAGAGAGTAGAGAGAGGTAGAGCTGGAGAGCGCTCCTTCAAGAAAAGAAGGCTCTCGCAGAGATAAGCGAATGGAGTAATTGCGAGAGAGGAGTGCGGGATGGACGCCGAGCGAGCGCGCTGATGAGTACTAGGAAGGATGAGTGCCGCATTGAGAGAGTAGACGAGACGAGCTGGTGGGACTTTGCATTACACCTGAGGGGTGCATGGTGGGTACTTTGTAGAGATAGATTTGTAAAATGGAGAGAAAAGGAGTATAATGAGCAAAAGACCGGCTGAAAACAAACTTGTTTAGACAGTGCGACGGTAGACTATAGATCGTAGATGAGATGAAGAGAGAGAGAGAGAGAGGACGAGAGAGAGAGAGAGAGAGGGGAAGGACGAGGGGTAGCGAAGGAGAAGACGAGAGAGGAGCAGAATGAGAGAGGGAGGAGGCGGGAAGAGAGAAGAAGGAAGAGGAAGGGAGAGAGGAGGGCGAGAGAGGGAGGAGAGAGAGAGGAGAGAAGGAAGGCGTGAGATAAGAAGAGAGAGAGAGAGAGAGAGAGAGAGATTTTATAAATTTCCCGTCTTCAGAATGTTTGTCTACTATTCTTTCAGTACACACTAAATTCTCTCTTCCCTTTCCCTTCTTCATTGTAATAATCACGCTCTCCACGTGAGAGAGTAGAGGAAGAGGAGGATAGAAATAGATAGAGGGAGGAAGTGTAGTATGAGTTGTGAGAGTAGACCGATATGAGAGAGATAATACAGAGTTAGAAGTATGTCTTACGTATACTTTCAGTACGTCCACTTCTTTCTCTCTTCATTCCCTTCTTCATGTAGTTAATGTCACGCTCACACGTGTATAGTGTGTATGTGTGTGTGAGGGAGAGTAGGAGAGAGAGGAGAAAGAGAGAGGAAGAGAGATGAGAGAGAGAGAAAAGAGAGGAGAGAGAGAGAAGAGGAGAGAGAGAGAAGAGACTTGACGAGAGAGAGAGACAGAGAAGGAATTGGAGAGAAGAAGAGAGGAGAGTTTTATTTAATTACGTTATAGTTATTAATTACCATTTAGAATAATATATTGTTAGAATGTTTCTACTATGGAGTGTACTCCTCCCCTTCCTTCATGTAGTAATCACGGCACTCAACGTTGAGAGAGAGAGAGAGACGAGATGAGGAGAGGCTGGAGGAAGGAGGTGGAGAGAGAGAGACCGAGAAGAGAGGAATGAGAGAGAGAGG
>NW_020868704.1:29044-46544 GCF_003789085.1 Penaeus vannamei
GCGAGTGAACGAATTCTAAACAACATTTTATACAAGAAAGCAAGCATAGGAGCCCTCGCCAGACGTGGTCGGTCCGCCCTATCGGGCCCCACGCCCAAGGCACGCAGGACCCGTAAGGGGAGAAGACATTCCGGCCACGCCAGCCCCCCCCCGCACCCAAAATTTTTTGATCATAAAAGCAAAAATAGAAAAATTCTGAATGTTGATGCGGAACTTTGTAACCATTTAAATTGATTTTAATGAAATCCCTCGGAAGAGGTATATTATTCATTCCTCTCTCTCTCTCGTCTTCTTCTCTTTTTCTATCTCTTCTCTTCCCTCGCTCTCACTATTATTTGGATAAGTTATTTCCTTCTCTCTCCCTCCTCTCACCCTCCTCCCTCTTCTCTCTCTCTCTCTTCTCTCTTCTCTCTTCTCTCTCATTCTCTCAGTATATATAGTTATATAAGATATATAAGCTATATATATATATATAATTATATATATATATATAAAAAGAATATACATTACATTTTTTAAATGTGGTGATTGCGCTTCGCCAAACGCCCGCTCGCTTCTGAAATGAAATCCTCCCAAACAGTGCGTCGGTCTCCATCGCCGCCCCCTGACCACGCCACCGCAGGACACAAGAGGACGACATGCGCGGAATAAAGCGCGGAATAGCGGATTGAAGGGAGAGACCAGCCTCTCACCGCCCTTCAGCCGAGCGGGAGGAGGAAATTCGGGTTTTGATGGACGTCCACTGTCCTGCTCACATAACGTTTAATAGTTATAATATAATAAATATTAGTATTATTTATATATATTATAATATAAATATATATAATATATATATATATTATAAGATAATTTGAAGGTGAAGGGGTGGTAACCGGTGCCTTTTTTTTTGATTGAAAGAAAGATGGAGGGGGATGGCGGAGGGAGGGGAGAATGCGGGGTTTAGAAAGGAAGAAGAGGAAGAGCGAGGGAAGGAATTGAAAAGAGGAGAGGTGGGAGGGAGGGATGCGGAGGATAGAGGGAGATTTGGGTAAAGACCGAGGCAGAAGGGGCGTGGTGAGTGAGAAGAGGGATAGAAAGGGAGAGAGAGAGATGAAGGAAGAGAGAGGAGGACCGGAGAAGAGAGGGAGAGAGAGCAGAGAGAGAGACAGAGAGAGAGGAGGAGACGAGAGAAGAAGACGAGCGAGGAGAGCGGATGATCGTAGAGAGAGAAGTGGATGGGAGAAGGGGGGAGGAGGGGGGGGGCCGGTGAGCAGCTGGGGGCTGGGTCTCTAGGGTATGGATCGGGGGGAGGGAGGGGTGAGGAGGAGAGGAGAGCGGAGATGAGGGGTGGAGAGGAGGGTTGAGGAAGGCCGAATGAGACAGAAGCGACGGAGGAGACATCGAGAGAGGAGATGGGGGAGAGGAAAACGAGGAAAGAGAGAAAGTGGAGGGGAGAGAGAGAGAGATGCAGAGAGGAGGGAGGAGAGAGAGAGAGAGAGAGAGGAGATGCGACAAAGAGAAGAAGGAGAGGAGGAGAGAAGAGCGACCCAAAGAGAAGAAGAAGGATGAGCGCGGGGGTGTCTAGAGTACAAACAGCCATACATAAAGGTTTTAGCGCACAAACAGCCATACAAAAGGAAAGAAAAGGCTAGGCGAATGGATAATTGAGACTTAATACTTCAACCGGCCGGCGAGAGAGTTGTTACCCCGAAACACCTACTCGACAATGTTCTGTCTCTTTTCTCTCTCTCTCTCTCTCTCTCTCTCTCCTCTCGATCTCTCTCTCTCTCCTCTTCTTTCCTCTCTCTCTCTCTCTCTCTCTCTCTTCTCTCTCTCTCTCTCTCTCTCTCTCTCTCTCCTCTCTCTCTCTCTCTCTCTCTCTCTCTTTCTCTCTCTCTCCTCTCTCTCTCTCTCTCTCTCTCTCTCCTCTTTCTCCTCTCTCTCTCTGTCTCTCTCTTCTCTCTCTCATCTCTATCCGATCTATCATCTATCCATCATCATCTATCTATCTATATCCTATATTCTTATCTATATCATATCTTATATCTATCATATAATATATTATACACACCATATATTATATAATATATATATATATTATTATATTATAGATATATGATATATATGATGTAGAATGAATGTATTTTGAAATGTCCATGAATACTGTCAGTATACATATATATATACATATACATATACATAATATATATATATATATTATATATACTATATATATATATATATATATCATATATATACATATTATACCACATCTACCTTATCTGCAAATAAATGTGTCTCACACGTACAACACAAGATACAACACACAGCACATCCAGTACGGAATAAAACGCTCGCACCTGCAGCAGACAGTCGCCAACGAGCCAGGGCGTCGGCGTGTTCCAGCTGACTACACGCCCCTCCTTCTTCGGGGGCGGAGCGGCCGGTAATGCCCCCAGCACTGCCTGTGTGGAATAGGCAGAGGACGGCCATATTGGTTTATGAGTTCCGCGGTGCGTGTGTGTGTGTGTGTGTGTGTGTGTGTGTGGTGTGTCGTGTGTGTGTCTTGTGGTGTGTCGTGTGTGTTGTGTGTGTGTGTGTGTGTGTGTGTGTGTGTGTGTGTGTGCGTTGTGTGTGTGTGTGTGGTGTGTGGTGTGTGTTGTGTGTATGTGTGTTTTGTGTCGAATGGTTACTGGATGGATTGTTGTTATTGTTTGTTGTTTTGTTGTTATTATTGTTATTAATTATTTATTATTATTACTATTTTGGTTGTTATTGTCTTATCAGTTGTTATTATTATTATCACCATCATCCGGTATTCTTCTCGTTGTTATCAATATTCTATTATTATTATCACTATCATAAAACAATCCATTATCAATATTATTACTATGACCACTTACTACTTAACTTTGCTTTTACTAACGTTATCATTATCATCATTACCATTTGTCATACTAATTATTATTATTATTATTATCATTATTGTTACTATCATAATTACAAATATTATCCTCATTATTAGTATTACTATTATCAGAATCACTTTTATCATCACTATCATTATCATTATTGATATTATCACTATCATTATCATGAACGTTATCATCATCATTATTATTATTGTTTTTTATCCTTATCATTTTTACTCTTACTATATTTATTATTATTATAACTATTGTCATTTTCATAATCATTATCACCACTGTTATCACTACTATTATCATCATTATTCTTATTATTATGTTTATCATCATTATTGTTATTATTATGTTTATCCAGATTGTTATTGTTCAATTTCATTATTGTTATGTTCATCATCATGTTATTATTATTATATCTTTCTATTTTGGTATCGTTTCATTATCCTTAATATTATTGTCTTTCATAATTATCATTACCATAAATTTTATGATTATCATCATTAACCGTATTATCATCATTATCATGGCAATCACTATTTTTTATCATTAATAGTATCATCATTATCATCATCATCAATATCAATGTTACCTTTATTACTATCATTCTCATTATCATTTTCATCACTATCATTATCATTATGATCACCCTCATTATCATTGATTATATATCATAATCATTATCAATTGATATCATTCATTAACACTATCTTCAATCATTACCACTTTTATAACCATTATTAGTAGCATGTTTATCTCATTTATTAGCGTATCTTGTTTTGTTAAATCATCATAATTGCCTACGAGTCGTTCGTTTAACGTCTTTCTGCGTTGATGATTCATTAACAGTCATAGAGAAGGGTGAGAAGGAGAGAGAGAGAGAGAGAGAGAGAGAGAGAGAGAGGAGCTGAGTGAGGGGAGACGAGAGGAGAGGAAGAAGAGAGAGGAGAGAGAAGAGAGAGAGAGAGCGATGAGAGGAAGAGCAGAGCGAGAGGTAGAGAGAGGAGGGGGGGGGCGGTGGGCGGGTGGGCGGGGGGGGTGGCCGGCCTGGCCCGGGGTAGGCGGAGTGCGGTGCGGGTGGCGACGCGAGAGCCCGGCGGGGGCGGGGAGGTGGAGGGGGGTGGGGGCGGTGTGAGGGGGGGTGGGGTGGGCGGAAGGAGATAACCAAGAGAGCGGGGGGGGACGTGGCAGGGGTGGCCCTCTCAACCTGCGGTGGTTGCGGCGAGCGCTGAGCGGGGCCGGGCGACGCGCCTCGTTGACCTCGTAAGGGCCCTGCGTGGGTCTGGCTTGCGTCGGGGGGCAGAGAGAAGAGAGAGGAGAGAGTATGGAGTATGAGAGAGAGGAGAGAGGAGAGATGAGAGGACGAGAGGAGAGAGACGGAGAAGAGAGAGAGAAGAGAGAGGAGGAGAGAGAGAAGAGGGGGATCTAGCCTTGGGAGAGGAAGACGGCAAGAGAGAAAGAGACGGAAAGAGAGTTTTGTGATAAGAAAAGAAGAGATATCGAGAGCAAGAGAGGAGAAGAGCTGAGAGTGAGAGAGAGAGAGAAGAGAGAGAGAAGAGAGAAGGAGAGAGAGCGATGGAGAGAGAGAGAAGAGGAAGACAGCAGAGAGAGGAGAGAGAGAGAGAGAGAGAGAGGAGACGAGAGCAGAGAAGAGAGCGAGAGGATTGAGAGAAAAGACAGACAGACCAGACAGACAGACAGACAGGCACAGACAGACAGACAGAAATCACGAACAGCAGAGAGAGAGGGAGAGAGTTAGTCTATCTTTCGTGTCTACTATTAGTATTTCTGAAGGGCATTGTGTTATATACTTATTTACGTATCGATGTCTTTTCTGATTAAAGAAAGTTTAGAAACAATCACATTACCCGGGTTTTAGGAGGTTGCGTCTGGGTGCGCTCTCTGGGAGTAGAAAGACTATGTTATTATTCCAATTATTTTTCTTTATGTCATTTTTCTTTACAGATAGATAAGGAATGCCAATCGAAATAAACAATAACGGTAACTGTATAATGTCATATAGTATAAGTATATATATATATATATATATATATATTATGATATATATATAGTATATATGTATATATATATATATACTACTATATTATATACCTATCATATATGTATACTATATATATTCATATTATATATATATATTATAGTATATAATATATATTATATATATATATATATATACATTCTTCATACATCCACATACACAACAACACACCACACACACACGACACCAGCACACACCACACACACACACCACACACACCACACACACACACACACACACACACATATATATATATATATATAATATATATATATATTATATATATGATTATATACCAGATTATATTGAATTAGGAAAGCGATATACTGCAATTAAAAAAAAACAATTCGAAAACTAAAAAAACGAAGCCCAACGCGGCAAAGGAGAAGGCCAATCCACGCACTCCAAGATCTACAACCCTACCCATCCATCCCGAGGGTCCAAAAACTCCCCTTATCTTCGAGAGCTGAACGAAAATCCCTTCCTGTTTCTCCAAATTCTATTCCATTACGGAGCGATAGAAATCCCTGACTTCCCTCGATGACGTGTACTTACGGCGGAGGAGGAGAGAGGAGGAGTACCAGGAATGAGGAGGAGGAGGAGAAGGAGGAGGAAGTCGTCTGCCACATCCTCGCGGGGTCTTTTAAAGGTCTTTGGTCCTTGGAATTCCGTCGGATCCTGGGCCTGACCTTGCGACCTCCTTTGTGAAGGAAATAGGGAACAAAAGGTCAGGTCAAATGAAAATTTACACATGATTTTTTACAGGAAGGAAATAATATGGAAGAAGTTGGGAGACATTAGACAAGGTTTTCTTTCATCCAATGAGCTTCGTCTTCATAAATCTCCTTTTCAAAACATTTAACAATACCTTCCGGCAAAGAAATATAAGAAGGCCAATTTTACGGACGATTATTCAGCGAAAGTGGAAGTGGAATGGCTTGATAAGTTCACAAAAGGGCTATTCACACTGGCGGAAAGATGTCATCCCGCTTGGTATATTTGTGCCTGCGATCTCCTCCGTCTGGAATTCTCGCATCTGCTCTTGCAATTCCCTCTGTCTCCGAATCCGTGCGTTGTTCAGGCGGTCTCCTCTATCTCCTCTACATTCCACGAGTACAAAAATCCTTGGGCGCGCGTTCAGAAGGATACTCACGCCCAATATACAATAACAATCAAAACAGCGCAGTGTTGCCATGACTTACAAAGCTAATGATCTCCCTATTCCAACAAACAGCTTTTGTAAGTGTAAGAACGAAGTCTGGCATCTAACTGATCGAACCTTCCAATGCCTTTGTTGTAAAATGCAGCTGCTTCTGACAGTCAGTTCGTTCTACGCCTGTTAGTCATGATCCCGATACGATCAACCTGAGTTGCAGTTGAAGAGAGATGCTGGCTCAAGCCCCTCTGCTAAGAGAAAGAAGAGGGGAGAGAGAGGAGAGAGAGAGAGAGAGAGGGAGAGGGGGAGAGAGAGAGAGAGAGAAGAGAGAGAGAGAGAGAGAGAGAGAGAAGAGAGAGAGAGAGAGAGAGAGAAGAGAGAGAGAGAGAGAGAGAGAGAGAGAGAGAGAGAGAGAGAGAGAGAGATAGAGAAAGAGAGAGAGTAGTGAGAGCGAGAGAAGAGTTGAAGAGAGATGCTGGCTCAAGCCCCTCTGCTAAAAGAGAAAGAAAGAGAGGTTGAGAGAGAGGGAGGGAGAGAAGGGAGAGGGGGGGAGAGAGAGAGAAAGAGAAAGAAGAGAAGAGAGAGAGTGAGTGAGAGCGAGAGAAGAGTTGAAGAGAGGTGCTGGCTCAAGCCCCTCTGCTAAAAGAGAAAGAAAGAGAGAGAGGAGAGGGAGAGAAAGAGAGAGAAGAGAGAGAGAGAAGAGAGAGAGAGAGAGAGAGAGGAGAGAGGAGAGAGAGGAGAGAGAGAGAGAGAGAGAGAAGAGAGAGAGAGAGAGAGATGAGAGAGAAGAGAGAGAGAGACAGAAAAAAAAAGTAAAAGGGAATGCTTTCATTTTACAAACTTCCTGATGCTGAGTGTTTTCAGTGTACAGGGAAGAACGATCCCATATTGTCTTCACGTTCTTGTAAAATGCGTCTACAGTTACTTCAAGTTTACAAGAGGGCGGATAAGTTATTCATGACGGAAATGTGCGAGTCAGCGGCACCTTCGCAAACTTTCAATAGACATGCACAACCGGGACATAAAGATGACATGAACGTCTTAGCTAAGTTTTGTAAACATTTCTACAAAGACCGATTTTACTGTTACAGAAGTTTATGTACTCTGTCGACAAATATTTTTTTCCCCGATAACTTCTCCTGTACACTTCTTGTCCCTAACTTTCACAGAAATAAATACAGGGCTATCTTAAAGAATATAACGGTATATAACACAGGTAAATATTCTAAGCGTCATATCTCAACCGTGCTGACGTATATGAGGTTCTAGAACAGGGGAGGTTTGAAAAATATATTTTGTTACAATACGCCATTTTATTTCCAGGTCAGGCCACTGAAGGCGATATATATAACAACAATATATTGCATAGGAAAAATATCAAAATAATGTAAATGTCAGAGATGGATATTCAACATAACACCAAATAAGCAAAACACACAACATAAGAAAAGTAATTGCATGAACAATAAAGCCACATAAACTGCCAACACTGAGCGCGTCATATTACAAAGGTCAAAACAGCAAGAAATACAGAAATCTTATACCTACACATCTAACCAAAATAACACAGTATATAATCCGACACAAACAAGATAAAAACTCGTATAATCTTACAAATCCTGCAAAATAAACCAGCTTACCGTAAACTAGCAGGGTCGGCCGCCACTCTCCGACTGACAGACGAACAGGAAAACATCAGCTTGGCTCTACGTCCTTCGGGTTCATTTCGAGGCCATTCATCATATTCCGGACGTAAATCTCACGCATAAACAATGGCAGAACGAACGGATCTGTTTTAAATGTTTTGTCATTTAAACTGCACACATGTTGTTCGCCATAGAAGGGGCGGGGCTTGGGAGAGGGGGAGGGGCTTGAAAGGCGGGAAACGGAAGAAGCGCGCGCGGTTTGAATGGATGTCCGTGTTCTGGGTTCCCGGATGTGCCGCCGACGGATGTAAAATAAAAATGAAATTAAAAAAGGTAGGAGAAGAAACGGATATGGTCAACAGTAAAGAAAGGTAGAATAAGAAAACATTGATGTTACCTGTCATTAAATACAATTATTACTATAAGTACAGACTAACTTAAAAACAAAATCAGCTAAATGAGGTATATTCACTCGCTACCTTTAAGAACCGCCAAAAGCAACCCCTGACGACAACAAACCCTTTATATCCAAAAATACACATACACACGCGCGCACAGCAAGCCAAACGCTTATTAAAACCACCGACCAACCCTATCAAAAAAAAAAAAAAAAAAAAAAAAAAAAAAAAACATTGTTGTCTTACCTGCTGTTGTACAATACGCACGGAACAATAAAGCGTTTTGTCATTCGCGCGTGGAACAATTACAGATCCGCTCTGGTGGTCGCGTGATGTGAATTCGTTAATGGGCATATCACCGGGGGGAAGGCTAGATCAGTAGCAACTCCAGGAGGTGTCATGGTGTCCGATTCTATTTTCTGAAAAAAAAAAAAAAAAAAAAAAAAGAAAAAAAAGCAGATGGTTTATTTTTTATGACGTCACAAAAGTTACGGATGTTGTGTGAATATGGTCGATCTTTTAGTCTTTCAATTTCCAAAAGGTTGGAAAATAACGATTTTAATGGTTTTATTTTCATCGAACAATCATCAAAACAGACGCCATGACACCTCCTCGAGTTGCTACTGATCTAGCCTTTCCCTCTCATTCTTCTTTTTTTCTCTTTCTCCTCCTCCTCCTCTTCCTCTTCCTCTTCTTTCTCCTTCTCCTTCTTTCCCATTTTACTGGATTCATTATCATCCAGCAAGCAGGTTGAGGTCTCGATTAGCGGAGGTTAACTGATTCGAGAAAAGAAGAAGTGCGTCATGCGTCGAGTTATCTTTCGCGGGGAATTGTGGGTAATTTGGTCGTGTGTAGCTGAGTGAATGGTTTGAGTGAATTGGAAATTGGGCTACGAATTTAATGGCAATTCTTTACACGAAATTTATGGGATGATGGTGGTTTGGCTAGTTTGTTCTTACATAGATGAAATGGCTCATGTACAGTGTCCTAGCATACACATACAACACATTTCGTAAACGTTTGTCTCGTTTTGCTAATGAATTCGTTCTCTTTTTTCCTCCTTCCTTTGTTTCTGTTTCTTCTTTTTCTTCTCCTTTTCTTTCACCTTCTTCCCCGCCTTCTCCTCATTCACCTTTGATTTTTAACTTCTCTTCCTCTTCTTCTTAATCTATTTTCTTCTCCTCCTACTACTACTACTCCACCCTTTTTCCTCCACCTTCTCCACCACCACCACCTCCTCCTCCTCCCCTCCTCCTCCTCAACCACCACCACCTCCTCCTCATCTTCCTCCTCTACCAAGTTCTCATACTCCTTCTCATTCACCTAATCTTCATCCTCATTCACCTCCTCCTCCCCCCACGTCCTCTTCCCTCACCTCCTCCTCCTACTCCCTTTCATCTCCTCCTCCTACTCCTTCTTTTCCTCCTTCTCCTCCTCCTTCTTCTTCTCCTTCTCCTCCTCTCCCCCCTCCTCCTCCTCCTTCACCACCACCTCCACTTTTTTCTTTTTCTCTTTTTCTCTTTTTCTTTCTCTTCCTCTTCCTGCTACTCCTCCATCCTCTCCTTCTTTTCCTTCCTTTTCTCCTCCCCCTTCTTCATCCTCACCTTCTTGTGCTTCCTCTTCGTCTCCATCTTCTCATTCTTTTCCCTCTTCTTCTACCTACATGTATAATTATAGAAAGCAATAGGTGTATGTAAAATGATCAGAGGAGCCAGTGCAGGATTGCAGCGAGGGACGTAGGCTGACAGAATCTAATTATATCCCAGTCGAGAGAGCTCCTGGGAGGGCACTGGATGACAAACGAGCGCATGAGAACAGTTGTGAGAGCGCAGAGACAAGCTGTGTCAAGGGAAATACATTTATGAGGCGGGGTAAAAAGGTAGTTAGTAGTTACGAGCTAAGGAGATTGTGAAATATTTGATACCGGCGAGATTATGAATGTTTTTGGTAATGTGTCGACATCGTGGTGAGTCTGTTTCGGAAATGTTGGTGAATAACAATGCTTAAGGATGAAGTATTTATCGTAAAGGACTACCAAGGCACACGAGAAAGAATAAAGTTCAAACTTGATAAAGTCGATGAACAAAGAACATCATTCTTTCATATCAAGAAAGCCAAAGGTAAACTCATTTCCACAAATGTCTGCCCATGCTATTTCATTTCACCTATACATTTTCTTTTCATATTCCTTTATATGATCTCAAAGACTGACTTCAAGGGGCGGAACAGGAACAGAGGAATCAACTTCATTACCCAACAACTCTGTGCAGAAAGGCCCGGCAGCGTTTGTACGTGTATGTGCTCACAAAGGCAAACACAGAATCCGGAGACCTGGCATGGCGAAGGATACACACGTGTCCATTTCCCAAGTATTCTGGATCTCTTGATTTAAATTGTTCTTCGCGTGCAATCTTTTTTTTTCAGAGCATGTCGACTCGAAGGGACTTTTAAAGACTTTTAAAAACCGAATCCCTTTCTCGTTCTTGATGTCTTGCTGTAAACTGTATGTGCCTTTTACGTAATATTTTCTGTCGTCCATACCTAAGGATTAAAAAAAAAAAAAAAAGTTGGTTACTCCTTCCACTGACATGATTTATTTACTTCAGTACTAATCAGTTTTGATTCAGATTTATGAATGTAAGAAATATAAAATCATATTCTCTTCATGTCATATATTAATCATGAAATGCGTTACATGTTTTCTAGTGTTGTGACATTTACACCTGTCTTTCTATATTACGTTTCGAAATCGCTTTTTGTAATTAGAAACTGATCTCGTTGTTTCAAAAGAGATCCTGATATCACACGCCGTGACACTAAAAATAATTAATGATGTTTAGATATGCTGTTTGTAAGGAATCAGCTGATTAGTCGGTAATGAGCCAATTATTGTCTCTTACATGCTAACAATAACGGTAATAATAATAATGGGAGATGAAAGTTTAGCAATATCAATAATACCAGCGATAAGGAGAGCAAAGCTGATGTTAAAGGAAATAATGATATTACGAACTTGATGGAATATATAAAATAAAATAAAATAAATTATATTTATTCTGTGCGTTAATAACCACTGATTATTCTTGTGCTTGTTTAACGTTCTAAATGGTTATTTCACTCTTACAGTATAATAATAATCTGGAAGTGGTTTTGTGTGGAGGAATCTGTTCGCTAAGGATTATTATTTTTCTTATTTTCTATCTATTTCTTTTGTTTTTAATGATAAGGACGAAGGCGTCTTGGCGAAACAGAAAAATAATGGTGTTTGTTTTTTTTTTTTTTTTTCTCTCGGAATTCAGTTAGTTGTTTACCCTTTTCCTTTTTATCATTTTTATTCCGAAAATATCATGCGTTTTACGTTGGTATGTTTTTCACTCATTTGCGTCATCATAGTTAATTAACAGCTTTAATTTTTTTTTTTACTGAATGATGTAAGTGACGATGCTGATGATGACAACATGAACCGTATTAATGTTGACAAATGTAGAAAAAGGTGTGAATGAGAATGGATATCTTCGTAATACAATATATAAAATACATCTTTCGTAATGAGAAGATGTTCATTTTGAGTCAAAATTTTTCTGCTGATGATGGCAAGGTTGGCGTGGATAGTTGCCAACTCGGAATTGTTTTTTTATGTTGGAAATACTGGCAAGGTAAACATTATAAACCCTTCGTTTTGGGTAAACTTAGTTATGTCTTTACAAAGTTAGATTTCTTTTTATGTTAGCAAATTTAAGAGTTGCTTATGAGACGAATAATGTATATTTTAGAATACCTGAAGCTGTTTCATCATTATTGCCATAAAAGAAAATATCAACTAGATTTAACATTTTAATTTATAAACTAGATTTTACGAAAGTTAGAACATAAAGTCATATATCGTTGCAAGAGTTAAGATTTCATAATTGAGTTTTGTTTTTTTCTTTCTTTGCGAAAACAACACCCATGTCAATGTCAGTATCAGACTGGACTTCAGTAATGTTGACCTCGGCTAAATCATTTTAGTTCTGAAACGATTAGTAGATTTAATTTGGGTTACTTTACATAATCATAAAATTAATAGAAATAACAAAAACAAAAAATAAGGCTTTATCTAACAGAAAATTAACATTTTGTCTAGAAATGATAAATGCTAGATTTATTTAGTGCTACTTTACATTATCAGTAATAGAAAATAACAATAACAAAAATAGGGCGTTATCTAACAGGAAATTAACATTTTGTCCAGAAATGATAAAAAAAAAGTTATCTTACCGACCTTCAGTATTCCCTTTCAAATAACCAATGATTTTATTCCCATGTTTCGTATTTTTGTAAAAAGACATCAAAAGGGAGAAGAGAATTCCTCTCAACTGAAGCCGGAAGTGTTGGTAAGCTTATTCCCTCTATTGTCCATGAACAAAAAAAAAAAAAAAAAAAAAAAAAAAAAAAAAAAAGGAAAACAAAACCAAGCGAGTTTTCTTTTTATACTTTAGTCCCTTTGTATTATTTGGTTCGTGACTCTTTCTTTTGGCCACAACTTTTTTTTTTTTTTTTTTTTTTTTATTCATCCTCAATTGGCAAACCATGCGAAGAGGATGGAAAAATCTTTATTTATTTTGGATAAACAGTCAACGACCTCTTCTTGTTTTCTGAAGTTATTTTTCCTTTAATACTTTCTGTGATTGACGTGCATCACAATGAACAGGTATTGGATCAAGCAGAAATCTCATCTTAATTAATTCACTTCAATTGTTGCAGCGTATTAGTTTCTTTTTTAATTTGCTTCACACATGAACGCATCCACCCGGTGTTCGGCGTCTTTCGGAAACTTGTCTTATATAGCGAATATTGTTTTTAGCTCTTTGCTCTCTGGTGCATTCCATCTTTACACTGGTGCTTTGATCAGTGACTTTTATATTCTTATCAGCGCTGTCTGTATCTCCATGGTAAATCTTAGGATGTTTTTTGTAGGTTTTTAAGTATGTTTTTTTTTTTTTTTTTTTTTTTTTTGCAGGCATCCTGACTTTTCTGAAGTTTGTTAATTGTCTTCCTCCTACTCCTTCTCCTCTCCTCTTCTCTTCCTCTTCCTCTCCTTTCTCCCCTTCCTACTCTTCCTCTTCCTCCTCTCCTCTCTCCTCCTCCTCTTCCTCTTCCTCTTCCTCCTCCTCCTCTTCCTCTCCTCCTCTTTCCTCTCTCCTCTCTTCCTCCTCTTCCTCCTAAAGTTGCAGTTTTAGTTTTAAGCTTTTCTTTTCGCTTGAGGGTGACGACTCTTGAAACCCCACTTGACCTTATGTGACCTGACCAAAAATTGCTTTGGGGGAATACTTGATTTTCTATTAAGTTGACAATAACGTGAAACACAACCCATATCCTATCAGATCATGTCTACCCTTACCTTCTCCTTCCCTTACTTCATTTTTTTTTCTTTTTCTATTAGTTTCTTGCAGCAACCTCATCTCTCCACTTTCTGAACACTGAACCCGTCACCGTGTATCAGAGTAATATGTTGGCCCTCCTGTTCAGAGTCTAAGAACTAACTAGTAATATCTTTCCTGTTCAATATTCTTAAGATCGACACTGTACACTCACACGCTTTTGTCTAAGCTGAGATACTGTACCTTTCCTGTTCAATATTCTTAAGATCGACACTGTACTCTTACACGCCTTTATCTAAGGACTGACTAGTAATATCTTTCTTGTTCGGATATTCTTGAGATCGACACTGTACTCTCACACACCTTTGTCTAAGAACTAACAATATCTTTCCTGTTCAGTATTCTTAAGATCGACACTGTACACTCACACGCTTTTGTCTAAGAACTAACAATATCTTTCCTGTTCAGTATTCTTAAGATCGACACTGTACACTCACACGCTTTTGTCTAAGAACTAATAATATCTTTCCTGTTCAATATTCTTGAGATCGACACTGAACTCCCACACGTCTTTGTCTAAGATCTAACTAGTAATACCTTTTCTGTTCAATATTCTTAAGATCGACACTGTACTCTCACACGTCTTTGTCTAAGAACTAACTAGTAATATCTTTTCTGTTCAATATTCTTAAGATCGACACTGTACTCTTACACGCCTTTGTCTAAGAACTGACTAGTAATATCTTTCCTGTTCAATATTCTTAAGATCGACACTGTACACTCACACTGTATAGTCTGTAATGTAATATCCATGACGGAATAATGACTAAATATATATAGCATATGATGTACAGTTGCGGAATTATATTTCAGTACACTTTCTGGGTCCCACTTTTGTACATCTGGCAACCAATCGAAGTAAACATAGCGTAAATAGTATTTTTGTGAATTAGGCTAAAACCCTAGGTATTTGTAACAAAGAGTGTTGGGCATATGGATTCTGTCCTCGAAGTTTTCATGGTGCCGAAAAAAAATAATAAGAACGTCTATTATCTATCAAATAACAAGTGATTCTATCGCAGCGAGAGGACCTATCTATTGATTTTGCGCTATTTCCTTGTGTAGAAACCGCTTAGTCTCTATCTGATTAGAGACTCGCCCTCGCTCTCCTGCTCAGACTCGTCCTCGCTAGAATTCGAATAGCACACATTTTGTTCACGTTAATACACGGTTATCGTACCTGACACTATTTGCGCTTTGCAGTGTATCATTGGCCTTCGATCAACACGCACTGACGATGATATAGTGAAAGCAGGCGGACTAATTGCTGTTGCATAAAAATACAATGTAAAAGGCCATACAAAATATGTCCTTTCAGTATGTTTTTTTCCCAAAATTCTCTAGTATATAATATAGATTCAGGAGGGAGGGTGTATTTCAAAGTGCAATTTGGAAATGTTACTGCGAATCCAGCTCCTGAGATGGATTTGGAACCGTCAGTGTAAACATGAATGCTGGAGGAACGAATGGAGACATGGTCAAGGAAATGAGTGAGAAGGAGCTTAAGAACTAGGAAACGCAGTGTAGTGAGTCGATAGGCCCCACCGGAAAATCATAATATATAACTGAAATTCGCTTTTTTGAGAAATGATTGTTGAATCTTTCAACAATCGCTCGGTCAATCCTGCATTTTTTCTACAAACACACTGATATTCACACACACACTTACACAATATAACACATTCTACTGTTTCGCACTGTATCGGATGGTGGCATGGTGGCAGCGACAAGACGTAACGAGAGAGGGAGAGAGAGGGCATTGGGCAAATGCTCTGTCCACTGTAGTTTTGTTTTGTCTCTGAAACATACCTAGTCAGGCTCAAAGAACCAGGAAAACAAGCTATTTAGGGATAAAGAGCAGAAATGACCTTTTATTGAGGTAGAAAGGGAGGGGGGAGAGGAAGATAGAAAGTGGAAAACCACAAGGGAGAGAGAGAGAGAGAGAGAGAGAGAGAGAGAAATTCATGGAAAATAATCTAACGTGTGAAATAAAAATACTAACAAGGCAACGTAAAAATCTGAAATGAAAAAAAACAAACGCAATTATGTGTGAACAAAGAAGAAACGAGAACATTTTTTACCACAATAACGCGTGTAGAAAAATAGAACGTAAAAATACAAAATCAGTAACGATTTGTACAGAGAGAAAATAAAACACAAAGAGAGTGAGAGCGAGCGAGCGAGCGAGCGAGCGAGAGAGAGAGAGAGAGAGAGAGAGAGAGAGCGAGAGAGAGAGAGAGAGAGAGAGAGAGAGAGAGAGAGAGAGAGAGAGAGAGAGAGAGAGAGAGAGAGAGAGAGAGAGAGAGAGAGAATCGTTATTTGTGCACCAACTCCATTTAAATACCGAAGAGGGAGAGAGAGAGAGAAAAATCGTTATTTGTAACTCGAACGTATCGGAAAGACAACTGCGAGAATTCATGACCTTTCCCCTCTGTGTAGGTCTATCTGTTACGTCACGCATACCTCGGCCAATTCGCTGGTTGTGGGTAGACAGCGTGCAGACGAGAGAAATTTCATCCCTTTCATCCAGTTCCTATTATACCCGTCTGCATGATTTCCGAAAGGCGGCAGATTCTGAAAGGCACAAGGAAATTAATTTTATGACTTGACTCTGTTCAATGGAGGTTTACTTATACATGCATGTGCTGTTCACTCGTCAACTGTAAAGTGAGAATTACTGATGGATGGGATAGCAGTGGGCATATGTGTATTATAGACAGACAGATAACACACACGTGCTGTATATATATGAATGTGTATGTATCTATGCGCACACACACACACACACACACACACACACACACACACACACACACACACACACACACACACACACACACACACACACACACACACACATATATATATATATATATATATATATATATATATATATATATATATATATATATATATATATATATATATGCCTATATGAGAGAGAGAGAGATCGGTTTCCTGTATCTTTGTAAAAATTATGTTACTCCCAATGTTGTTGATTTCCGTGTTCATAACCCCATGTTTACACACACCGAAACACATCGTTCGTGGTGCCGCGTGCTTCTGAATCGGGAAATCTCTATGCAAAACGAAAAAAAAAAAAAAAAATGCAGCTACTAAAAAAAAAATAATGACGTATCCCTGTTAAAAACTACTTTATCTTCACTGGACTCCAAAAAATAAAATAGATAATAAAAAAAAAACTTTGATATTTAAAGTAACTTTAACAGTTACATTATCTCCATGATGGCTAACACTTTTAAGAATTTTTTACGTCCGATAAAACAGGCACGTGATTCAGAGGTGCGCCTATCTCCTCTACAGAAAAATGACAACACTAATAATTACCAAACCAGATAAGGGTCGTGTTGTGTTGTCATCTTAAACAGGTGTGATTATAAGCTAAAGATCATGATTATTCACAGTAAACACTAAATTCAAACGACTCACCACTGAGGTATCAACTGGCTCGTTATTCTGGAGGATAAGTTAAAAAGACTACCTCAGTACCATTAAAACATCAATTAATAACATATAATTTTCATACGCCTTCTGACCACCCATTTCTGACATATATTAACACGAAATGCGAGAATCACATTTAACTGTGAGATGAAGGAAAATACATTACCGTTTTTGGAGACGCTTGTCACCAATGGCAATGGTATCTTCCACACAAGAGAGCATTATAACATTCCTATTACTGAATGTAAGGGTAGGTCTACATTCAGCTACTGTCCTCTCCCACCACTCTTCGAATCGCCCCCACCTCGTCCCAGACTCTCTGGCGCCTCTCCACCCGTCCACCTACCGTCTCGCTCTCGCCAAATCAGTTACCAAATACAATGGACATTGTCTGAGATATGTAAAATATTTCTGAAAAAGAAACATTGCACAGAGACGGACGGACATAAGAAAAAA
>NW_020868704.1:49044-59044 GCF_003789085.1 Penaeus vannamei
TCATTATCATTGTTTTTATCATTATTGTCATTATTACTTATATCATTATTAGCATTATCATATCATTAGTATTTTTCTTCTCAGTATTCCATTATGAGTATTAGCAATACTATTGCAATTCATTGATATTATCATACTATACTGTATCATCATCAGCATTTTCATTATCTCATCGAAAAGCGTTTAGCATTATCTTTAACGTTGTTCTAATTATTCTAGTTATCTTTGTCATTAAGTATCATCACTCTCATCACCATTATAATTATAATTAGCCCAGAACTCACATTAACATATTTGTTAAGGCAGTTACTGCCCTCCTCATTATCATCCTAATTATTATCATTGTTATTGTGTTTTTGTTGCTGTCAATATTACTGTTATTGTTATTGTTCCCTTCCTTATTATCACTATTATGATTATAATCATTATTTTACTTTTAGTTTTAATCATTTCTATTAATGTTTTATCATTATTACTACTACTATTACTATTGCTAATGTTTCTATAATCATTCATTAACATTATTACTGTCATTATCATCATTATCATATTGATCATAATCGTTATCATCATGTTTCTCATTATCATTATCATCATCATTGTTATTACTATTATCTTTATCATTGCAATCCTTATTATCACTATAATTGTTGTTGTTGTGATTACTGCTTTGGCTATTATCATAATTACCATCATCACTCATCTTCCTATCATTATGATTGTGATAATCATTATGGTTATAACCATTGTTATGATTATCAGTATCATCATTATAACCACTATCATTATTATCATTTTAGCATCACTCTTCCAACAATTGTAAAGCTTTCATCATTATCATTACAGTTACTAATATCATTATTATCAAAATCGGTATGATTATTAACATCATTAATAAGAATTGATGTTATTGTTTATTGTACATTATAACTATCATCATTTCATTATCATTATTGTGCTGAAATTTAAGTAACGATTTAAGTCATCTAAAATTCCAGTGAATATCAGTATTTGCCTTATACCGGCAGCCCTGTCAGAATCTATTAATTTTTTGTCCTAGCAACCAGGCAACAAACTGCATTTCAAAGGCTTTATGGGCCATTAAAGTTATGCAGATAAAAGTACATTACATTAGAGCTTATCGGTTTGCCTGTGTTATCAGCTTCCCGAAACCACCAGACTTGTCCTTATCAGTGGAATGCCAGACTGCAAAAGTTTCAGTGATAAGGCAACACGTTAATGCCGGATATTATTTTTTTTGGGGGGTAAGGTACTGGTCCTGCAATTACTGTGGATGTTTTGTTCGCTGTGTTCACACATCTAATCTCTAAAAAGTATGTATATTTATTGTTCGTCATGAATCTGTTTGCTATTGCAAGTGATGTTCACAGTTGCCATCATATGTAGCATCATGACCATTTTCATGACCACTCAAGGTTTGTCAGCACTTCTCATGCATTTCCATGTACTTTAAACCCACACCGAGTGTCATTAAATTCGAAACACAAGTGGATTTGCTAAGATTCCATCTCGGATGGAAATGAATAAGTGAGAAAAAAATCAGTTACATAATCTTCTTTCCCATTTCCCATCATTAAGAATCAACTCTTCACTACTTCACACTTCTAGGTGTAAGATAACACGCTCAGCCCATGTTACACGAAGTATATATCATACACATAGGTTTCGGCAAGTTTGCTGCTGTTCCCAAACAAGCGGACAGTGTGTCCCAGCTGACTGAACATGTTCTGAACGCGTTGCCGCAGCCTCAGGTGTTGCGAACAAGGTGTATACTTGTGTATGTATGTACATTGTATTATGCATAGAGCTATATAAATAGGGAAGTTTTTTTTTGTGTGTGTACGGTTGTTTCCATTGTAGGTTATTTTAACACGATTAAAAAAAAAAAAGTTATATTGTGAGGCAAATTATCTTTTTAATTCTAAAATGTCAGAATTATCTTTTTAATTTTGAAATGTCAAAATTATCTTTTTAATTCTGAAATGTCATAAAAATCATGATGAATAGCAATATATTTTGTTTTGTATAAAAAAATTATATCTTTAAAAAGCCAGGTAATCAGGTAAGTGCAGGGTTTTATTGTATAAAAATAGTTTTGTTTGTTTTTTATCAAACCATGATTATGATGATGGTGATGGTGATGATGATGATGATGATGATGATGATGATGATTGATGATGATGATGATGATGATGATGATGATGATGATGATGATGATGATGATGATGATGATGATGATGATGATGATGATGATGATGATGATGATGATGATGATGATGATGATGATGATGATGATGATGATGGTGGTGGTGGTGGTGTTGATGATGATAGTGGTGGAGATGATAATGATGGTAATGATGATGGTGGTGGTGATGTTATGATGGTGGTGGTGATGATAATGATGGTGGAGGTGATGATGGTGGTGGCGATGATGATGGTGGTAGTGGTGATGATGAGGATGGTGATGATGATGGCGATGATGATGGTGGTGATGGTGATGGTGATGATAGTAATGATGGAGAGGAAAGGAGGAAGATATGATAAGGAGGAGGAAGAGGACGTAATGAAATGATGGTAATACTAGTGACGATAATAATAGTAATGATAATACTTAAGTAACGACTTTTCTTATATGAAAAAAAAACTGTAATAATGATATTAGCAAAAGCAACAATAATGATAACAATGAAACGAAAGTGATATTACTAGCTGCCAAACTAAATACAGTCATTATAACAAAGTAATACTGATGATTATGATGATACTGTAACACCACCACAAATAATAATAATGATAATCGTAATGCTACTACTGCTACTGCTAATGATAATAATAATGACTATAATAACAGTAATGATGATGATAATGATAACATTAATGATGGTGATAATGATGCTAACAAAAATGATATTGATAATAATAACAAAACAACAACGATATTGTTAATCTTTTATAGCATGGCCAAAACAACGATAAAATGAAACGGAAAAAATATACGTCAACAATAATATTCTCGTTATTCTACCTGCTTTGGGGATAGAATACTTACCAAAGCAATTACCCAATAAAGATAATTTAAAAAAATAAGGGAACTCTCCTGGATGTGAGGGAGAAAGGGGGTTAAAGATGTATAATGTGAAATTGCATCGAGTCCCCATACCTGGTACGTATCCCCTAATATGCTACTGTAATTAGGTGGTTTAGACAGACGGATGTGGTATCGTGGGTTGGGAGATTTTTGTTTGTTTGTTTTATATATAATTCTGTCATTGTTGTAGTTGCTTGTTGTGGCTGTAGTTGTTTTGTCGTACTGGTGTCATATCCAATGCCTGCTAAACTTTACTCCTGTAATCCCTGTCACCTTGTTGAGAAGCTAACAATTTGTTCTTAAATTTCTTGCGCACATGAATTCCTACAGTAAGATTACTATATTTGTTAGAAAATACTTTTTATATCTATTTTCTCTACTAATTTTGTATAATAAGTTTTAGAATATATTAGTTCAAAAGTTTTAGTCCCTTACAGGCTGGACATGATGGATGGTTGTGTCTGGCTTGTGATTGGTCGAAATTTCCTAAAAACCGCATCAAACAGGATCTGTGATTGGCTACAGCAGATCCCACATCGTATGATATATAAAGGCAATGTAAATGTTACAGCAGGTGAAAAAAAGAAGTTTGTATATGCAAATTAAAGTCCGCGTCGGAACACAATTGCCGCAAGATAGGTAAAGACTCCAGCGCGCCAAAATTTAACGGTTTTCTTTTGTCTCAAGCCCCTGGTGAGTGTGGGTAAATTTAAGGCTCCAGTGATGGCAACAATAAACATCCTGCTCAGCTTTTGTGTTGTTTCATTTCTGGAAGTTTATCCTTTTTCATGCAAGATGACATTTTCTGCGTCACTGCAAACAAAAATAGAGATGTGGTAAACGCGTTGAAATATATATTGATGGATCGTGAGAATTACAAATAATAAGAAAAATAAAAGCAGATACATGTGGAAGGTTTCGTTGCAAATGAACAACGAATTGAAAGCTATATACAGCCTGCATAGTGTATATATATATATATATATATATATATATATATATATATATATATATATATATATATATATATTTTTTTTTTTTTTTTTTTTTTTTTTTTTTTTTTTTTTTTTTACATTGATTTGTGCTCTACATATCTTACTTTGATTACCTTGGTTAAAGGAAATACATTTTCACTGTTATTCCCCGCTTTGCTATTCATCTAATAGTTTAAAGATTCGGCCTTCAATGTGAAATCAGATATTTGATATATGCTAATAGAACTTTTTAACACGAAATTGAGATAACTCCGAGATGAAAATGACTCGGGTTTCACAATAAACTTGCAAACTCTTCCCGCGACAAAAATGAGATGATATAAGTTTAGATTCTGTTCGTAGGTTTTCTCGCGTCGGAGTCGTCCTGGCTTCCCAATACCATAATGAACTGTGTTCGTCCTATTCTCTTTGATTTCTCCTTCTATTTATCTTTATTCCATCATCATTCTTACTTGTAATACCTTGTAGTTTGTGTAGCATGACTAATAAGATTTCGAATCCGACTGGGGAACTATATGCATTATTATTAAGTATTTCTGTTCGAACACTTGGAAACTGCCGCTCATTTGTTTAAACAAAGGTGTTCGGAAATGGCGGGAATTTTTTTTTTAAAGAAAATGGATAAACATGAACTTCTGGAGAGTGTATGTGGATGTGGTAATGATGTAGTTAAGGGGTTACAAGTATATAATAAGACTTATAGGAAATATAATTGTTTACGTTCTCCAAATCTGCAAGAGTATAGAAAACGCAGATAGAGTCATTAACCCTCCATGGAAATCTTTGAAAGGTTTTATGCATTTTTTTAATACGTTGATGGCCATGTATAAACGAGAGAAAAAATAACGATTCCTATCAAGACTCAGGAAAAATACCATCTTTTCCTATAAAAAAAAAAAAATAGCTTACTCATATCGAGTCTTTTGAAACCGAAATTGTGTTTACTTAGTATATCTCCCATAATTGGATTCCATTTGAAAAGTCAGGCCACATAACATGATATCATTAGCTTAATAGATCACAAAAAATAGTCACTGTAGCTTAATTTAGATATAACTGAATACGTTCTTAGCAACAGAAGATGCATATATATGATCCAAATTTTATTTCGAAATCAAAATCATATAAGCATAAGTTTGATTTTAATAAGAGATCTTAGTGAAAAAGTATTTTTTATTTTTTTTATAAAAAACACACACACACACACACACACACACACACACACACACACACACACACACACAGAGAGAGAGAGAAAGAGAGAGAGAGAGAGAGAGAGAGAGAGTCAGAGAAGAAAGAGAGAGAGAGAGAGACAGAAAGAGAAAGAGAGAGAGTCAGAGAAGAGAAGAGAGAGAGTCAGAGAAAGAGGAGAGAGAGAGATAAAACGAGAGAGAATGAGAGATATATATGGATATAGATATGTGTGCATGTGTGTCCTTTTGGTTAAATGTAAAAAGATTAATCTGCTGAAAATATGTACCCCAGCATTCTGCCCGGACGTTGTGTGAAGCCATTGCGACCACGAAAAAAAAATCCTGATAAAGCTATTGAAAGATAAGAGAAAAATGTTGCTTATTCTGCCTATTCATATTCATTTACCGATTTATTTTTTTCGTATTCGTGTTCCAAAGAACGAAATAGAGATTTTACTTGATTTGATAAATTTAGAAAAAGAGAGAGAGAGGGGAGGGAGAGACAAGAGCAGAGAAGAAGAGAGAGAAAGAAAGAGACAGAGCAGACAGAGAGAGTGAGATGTGAAGAGAGAGAGAGAGAGAGAGAGAGAGAGAGAAAGAAAGAGACAGACAGACAGAGACGAGAGAGACAGAGAGAAGAGACGGAGAAAAGTAAGAGCGACAGAGGCAGAGACTGAGACTAGAGAGAGAAAAAGATAAAGCGAGAGGTGGAAGAAAATTGCGCCATCTATTGGCTATGTTTGGAAACACATGGCTGGCAGGAACCCGTTAACGATCAAGTGAATGACGGGATCTCCTCTGCCAGTTCTAAGAATGGAGTTTCATTTTTGTTTTTGAGTTTGGACGCGACATAGTAATTTAGATTAATGTCAGATTAATTTCTTTTCCTTTCGTATACTCTAATAATCAGTTTTCGTAAAAAAAAAAAAAAATAAAAAAAAAAAAATAAACAAATAAATAATAATAATAAATGAATAAAATAAATAAAATAAAAAATAAAATTAAAAAAAAAAACATTGATCTAATACGGCAGAAATGTTCTATAGATAGATAGATGTCTGATGATTTACATGATAATGGTGACTTCATGGTATTCATAACATAGAACCAATAATAAAGACTTGTGATAGAAGGTTTCCATGTCATTCTTCTTCTTTATTATTTCTTGTTCTATTTGATCACTTCCTCTCTTCCTTCTACTTCCTCCTCTCCTCTTCATCATATCTCTCTCTCTCCCCCTCTCTCCTTTCCCTTTCTGGTTTCCGTACTCCTATTCATCTCCCTTCTTTCTCTCTTCCTCTCTTCTTCCTACTCTTCCTATTCTCCTTCTTCTCTTTCTTCTCTTCCTCCTTCCTTTTTTTCTCTTGCCTCTCCTCTTCCTTCTCTTTTTCCCCTTTTCTTTCCCTTCTTCCTCCCTTCCTTTTTTCGCTTCCTCTATGCTTCTAATCTCCCCCTTCCTTCTCCTCTTCTCCTCTTTTCCTCTCCCTTCCTTCCTGCGGCGAGCTTTTCCCAACCTATCCTTTCTTCCCCCCTTACCCTCTCCCGCCCCCCGCCTCCTTCTACTGCGCCTCCCATCTTCCCTCTTACCCCCCCTTCCTTTCCTCACTGCCCTCACCCCCTTCCCTCTCACTCCCCCCCCTTCCCTCTCACATCCCCCACCCCTTCCTCCTCCATCCCCCCACCCTCCCTCTCTCTCCTTCCGATAATAAAACATTAAAATAGAGTTTTAAAAAATAGTTTGCGTTGACCATTGGCCTTCACTCCGGAGACTATTTCTCCCTCGTTCTCCGCCTCGTCGATAGAGGGTTTAACGTTTCAATTGCACTTTTCGAATAACAACATGAGGCTGAAATTACATGCCCACTGCACGGACAACGGTTCTCTCAATATAATTATTATCATGAGCATTGCTTCAAAACATTGGACTGAAAAGCCGGATCCGTGGAATGCGACGTGTGGTGGGGAGGGGGAAGAGGGGAGTGAGTTATTGAGAGAGAGAGATGGGGAGGTCGAGAGGAGAGGACCGAAAGACAGGGGCAGAGGCAGAATAGATAGGATGGATAGAGAGAGATAGGGGGGCAGGGGATATAGACAGATGGAAGACAGAGACGCAGAGAGACAGCGGCGAGAGGGAGGGGAGGGGAGGTATGGGCAGAGAAAGAGAGAGAGAGAAAAGGATACAACAAGAGGGGGAGGGGATAGAGAGATAGATAGATTAAGAGAGAAGAGAGAGACAGAGAGAATGAGAGAGAGATAGAGCGTCGCGGATAGAGGGGATGTGGAGGTGGTAGGGAGAGAAACAGATGAGAGAGAGCACAAAAGGAAAGAAACAAGAGGTGAGGGGGAACGGGTGATAGATAGATAATAGAGAGAGAGAGGAGACGAAGAGATAGATAGTGGGAGATAGAGGGTTACGAGATGAAGGGATGGGTTTTCAGGGCTGAGTAAAAGAGAGAGAGAGAGAGAAAGACAGAGAGGGAGGGAAGAGACGAAGGGGTGAGCGGGATAAGAGATAGATAGAGAGAGAGAGAATAGCATGGATAGAGGGGCGAGCGGACTGGTAGGCGAGAAAAGAGAGAGAGAGAAAGAAAGAAGGAGAAGGGAGAGAGACCAGGAGGGCGATTGTAGGAGAGAGAGAGAGAGAGAGAGATGAGAAGAGAGAGAGAGAGAAGAGAGGGAGCCGAGAGAGAGGAGAGAGAGAGAGAGGGAGAGAGAGAGAGAGAGAGGTGGATAGAGGGGAGGGGAGGGAGGTAGGGCGAGAAAAAGAGAGAGACTGACAGAGAGACAGACAGACAGAGTGTGAGAGAAGTACTTCTATAAAAAAGATTTAATCACAGTTTTAAAATAATTATTTTTCCTTTCTGTGTAAAAGTACTTACTGATATTATGACCATTTTTACGTAGAGGAAAAAAATACTTGAATATTCAATAAAATGGATAAAAGATAACCCAGACGAATTGATAATTGAATATTGGATAAAAAAAAAAAATGTGTTCTGAAATACAAGAGCCAATTATACCGGAAAATCTGTATATTTTTCAGGCTTCCAGCATAGCAATAGAAGAATACTGATGATGCCATATATCAGTGAAAATAAGTTAAATGCACGAAAAACAAGGACTTGCATAAGATAGAGATAATACATGTTTCATACATAAGCTTACGAAACACTTTTATACCTAACTGTACAAGCGCTGCTGAAAATGTGATTAGTTTCGTTTCCCCTTTTCTGTGCTTCGTATGTACTCTATGTACAAACTGTACATGTATATTGGCCTTACTTTTCCATCTGGTCTTGAGTACTTCCTGTGAGACTGCTTTGATATATGCCTTATTAATTTTCAACAGAGGGCGTTTTATTTTCGATGAAGTCATTTGGCAGTTAATTACTTGTCAGTAAGAAATTTATATTTTTTTGTCTCTCGCTCTTTAAAGACTTTTTTTTTTATTAACAGTAATCGTTTTCTGTTTAATTTTTACAGCGTTGGTGTATAAGAAGTGTACTAAGAGGGTTTGAAAATATTTTTCTGTTAGTATTCAGTTTACATATATACAGCAGCAATATCCATATCCAATATCCATAAGCTAAAGTCACTTCATTTTGATGGAATATGGGGTGATAATTGACAATATAGAAATTAAAGAATCACACATACACAAGAGGCATTATATTACGAATTTATTTTATTCCTATTCTAGTGCAATTAGTATCAATTATCATTATCCTTTTTGTTCCTCCAATCTCTCGTTCGTTGTTATCGGGGAGGGGAGGGGGGGGGGGGATGAGGCCCAGTGTTAGGGATCACCTTGGACCTCAACTAAATTTTTTGTGGACATTTCTTCTCCCCTTTTCTTTTTTTTCCTTCTCTCTTTTTCATCCCCTTTTTCTGTCCATATCCATAGGTGTGAGAGCTTTTCACGACCATGCTTACGTAAAGATCTCTGCAAGCTTTGACGTCTAACATGTTTTGTCCTAATCATTAACTCATTTTGCCCTTTACGCCTCAATATTTTACCATAGTTTACCCTTTTTCGTAAGACTATTTTATCATAGTTTACTCTTTTAGCTTCAATATTTTATTATAGTTTACTCTTTTAGCCTCAATATTTTATCATAGTTTACCCTTCATGTTACACTATCTTTATCATAGATTACCCTTTATCGTCACAATATTTTATCATAATTTACCCTTTCCGCCACAATATTCTATCATAGTTCACCCTTTTTTGACACAATATTTATCATAGTTTACCCTTCTTGCCACACTATTTATTCATAGTTTACCCTTTTCTTCTCCATATTTTATCATAGTTTACCCTTTTCGTCACACTATTTTATCATGGATTACTCTTTTAGCCTCAATATTTTTTATCAAGGTGCTGTATGACCTCTCCTTACCTTTGGGTTTCGACCCTAAACCATCTTACCGCTTTTTTTATTTTTGAATACGCTCCTTATGACCTTAGATGATGACGCGGCAAAAAAAAAAAAAAAAAAAAAAAAAAAAAAAAAAAAAAAAATGTATATACATATTGTTATGCTCAGTATCATCACCATTATTACCATTATTATTGTGGTTATCATCCTCCTTATGACCTTAGATGATGACGCGACAAAAAAAAAAAAAAAAAAAAACACAAAAAAAATGTATATATATATTGTTATGCTCAGTATCATCACCATTATTGCCATTATTATTGT
>NW_020868704.1:66544-71544 GCF_003789085.1 Penaeus vannamei
TCCCCCACATTGGGCCTCAGTCTCCGTCTCCTAGGTCCCCCCCATCCCCACAATGACAATGAGCATGGACTAGGGGGAAGGTCTAAGGTAGGGGGGATACCCTACAATGGACTTCGGTGTCTGTCTCCTCCTAACTCACGACCCCCCACAACAGAAAAAGCAAAGATTGAGTGGGGGTATACGCTGCCATACCCAGAGTTGTTGAGTTATATTCTGCCTAATTTGAGGGAGTATAAATGCCCTCAGTTTTTTTACTGCTTTTCTTTTATTGATTTTTTCATAATTGTTTTTACAGTATTCTTTCCACATATGTCCATTTGTATTACTGACGAAGATATAATCGAAACCGGTCAGATACATCTTTAGTATTGTGAATACATTCATTTTCATTCTTACCTTTTCAATATTTGTCAACATAAATGTGGATCATCAAGTACATATGAATAAATACAGATTTGTTTACAGAAAACAATATCCCAGTAATCAGGTCAATCTCTCTGTAACTATGTATCACCTGTAACTGATAAGGGCACCACTTTCCACATTACTTTAATTTAACATCCTTGTTTTTTTATGGAACATGAATGACTGAAAAATACATCATACAATTTACAATGTTGCAAAGTATTAGTACTTTCTGGTACACAAACTATATTTCAGTTACCAAGGATTTGGTTTATTCTATCAGCATCGCTCCTCAACAGAATTCCTAGTCAAACCTAGTAACCTCCTGCCACAGACATTAATATAATAAGAAACATTTACAAAAAGCGACACAAAATGGAGAATAACGGAAACCAGATACCAATAAAGAGAGGTTAATCAAACTGCAAACAGTGATTTAGTATCATATACTTTCTGAATAATGACAACAACATCAACAAGACAAGTAAAGAATGGATTTGAATATTTGTCTTGACAGCACTTCAGTCACATTACAGATTGAAACTGATTGCACTCTTATCACAGAGAATTAGGAAATCTCAATACAGTGCTCAGCAGACACACAATGTTTCTGTTCTGAGCAATACCTCATACATACAGACACACATACACAATGTGTGTGGGTGTGGTGTGGTGGGTGTGGTGGTGGGTGTGTGTGGTGGTGTGGTGTGGTGGTGTGGGTGTGGTGGGTGTGGTGTGGTGTGTGTGGTGTGTGGGGTGGTGTGTGCGTATACGAGTATGTGTGCGCTCATGTGTGCCTGCGAGTGTGTGCCTGCGAGTGTGTGCATGCGTGTGTGTGCATGCGTGTGTGTGTATGCGTGTGTGTGTGTGCATGTGTGTGCGTATGTGTGTGCATGTGTGTGTAAATATCAATGCATTCATAGATATGCAAAAAAATGTGAGTGTGTAGGTTTTACTGCACATGTGCCTGCGAGTGCATACATGTGTACCTTCAATAACTTACAAACCTGTGCTTTAAGTTCTGGACAAACTTAGAAAACTGAAAAAAGGGAATTACTAGTCATAAAAAAGTCATATATACAACCTATTAATATACACTTGGTTATAATATACTCAGGTACATCATATCCAATCACATGGAGGTTTGTTAAGTTTACCGAGAGAACAGAAAATTGGTTTCCCTATTACACTAAAACTGGTTTTCCTATTACATTGTGTTTGACAGTAAAAATCAATGAAAATACACTGAATCCTCATGGAATTCCTCATTTCAATTTTTTGGTCACATAAGCCAGAAAATGTATAACCATTTCTGTTCTCTTTTCACAACTAAATTGTGAAAGTGAAGAATCTTTACAATTATACAGCATTTAAGAATACCTTGACAAACATTAAGCATATCTGAAATGGCCGAAGAAAACTGTAGAAAGCAGGAATGAAGGAGGAGGAGGAGGGGGAGGAATAGGAGGAGGAGCAGGAAAACCAGAAGATGGGGGAGGAAAAGGAAGAGGAGGAAAAATAGCAGATGGGAGGAAAAAGGAGGTGGAGGGGAGGAAAAGAAGGAGGAGGGGGAGGAAAAGGTGGAGGAGGGGAAGGAAAAGGAAGAGAGGGAGGAAAAGGAGAAAGAAGAGGAGGAGGAGGAAGGAGTAAGGAAAGGATGAAAAGTAAGAAGAGAAGGATGGAGACAAAGGAAGAGGAGGTAAAGAAGTAAGTGAAAGATGAGGAGAATTAAAAGAAACTTCAAGAAATTATCAAACACCGCTGACTCAAAGAGTAAGATGCAAGACCAAACTTATCTTATACAGAGGACACTTAATTCTACAGCAACATGAAATATCACAAAAAAAAAAACAAGAAAAAAAATCAAATACATCTGTACCATGAATCCACCTCATGATAAAGGGTAACACAAGGCTGGGACCAACTCACTACACCTCAGTGAAATCATTACATTCTTATTCTTCAGAAAAATCTACAAAGGTGTGGATAAAGGCCAGACCTATCTACCCATTTACACAACATTCTTGGGACCTAAATTAGAATTCTTAATTTCAACAATTACAACAAATAAAGAACAAAAACAGGATAATACTAATACTTTCTATGCACTTAAATACAGCCTCACTTCTTGGAGTCACACTAAACACCAATTTGAATAGACTAATAAAGACTAGAAACATGAAGTTGCCTTTAGAACAACACATGGTACTAAGTAGCATAATAATTCAAGTAAAACTTCTTTACTATCTTATATCACTCCTTGGGGGAAAAAGGTTCCGTAACATTAATAACAGCACATATACCATGACCATTTTCTACTTTTATGTTTCTACCATAGACAGAGGGCGACAATATTTAATAAAAATACTCTTTTACTCTTTCTAATTTCAAAATTCGGGTGGAAAACAATTCACAAAAAGAGTTCCATTTGAATTACGTTGCATAAATCACCCTAGTTACAAGCCAAACATCAACATACAACAAGTGACAGATATTTAGTTACTCAGTACGAAAATAAGACTTTCTTACATTAAACCGCAGATTTAGAGTGAAATAACCTGTTTTCTTGAAGAGGAGTCGTCAGCCATAATGATACAACACAAAAAAATATATCAATAATGCAACTGGCAGTGCAATGTGCTTATATTGCTTGAGAAACAACTTCTATGGCCTCCAACCTGCCTTCAATAAAACAGCTATATTTCTGTGCACATATCTAAAGAAATGAAAGTGTGGCTTGCTTTTATCTATCTATTTTCTTATACTACCTATTTTAATCTGTAGCTCAAGCAGTAATGAAAGTGACCAAAAAATGATTACCAAATGACTACTACGGCAGCTTGACAAAATGCAAAATGAACATTGTAGCATTTTTAACATACTGACACTTTTTGTTACCTTGTACATTTCAATGCATAAACCTGCTCAATAAAAATAACAAGCAGAATGATATTTTGTCGAAAGGAAAATCGTCATCCCAAGTTGTACTATTTGTTAGGTACAACTTTCATAAATGCAAGGTCCTGACATAGACAAGAAGTATAAAATATTGAGGAAAAAAGCTGTGAGTTGTACACAACTATTAATTCTAATATATCTTTATATTATATATATGACAAAAAATACAGAATAATAAATACAGCAGTGCAATAAAAACTCAATGCATGAATATACATATACATATCATATTCCATTCTGTTCATACAGTTAAAAACAAAGTTACAAGCAGTTCATTACACAATACTTAGCATTCCTCTCAAAGAGAAAATGACAAATATTCAGTTAACGTCACTCACTCACGTATGACTGCATATTAATGCAGATAAATACAAAGACAGAATACAGTGAATGAGATAACTTAAAATTTTCATGATGAGAAGCTTCCAAATGAAATCTATTCAAGAAATGTGTTCTTGCATTCAATAAGAAATAATAAAAAAAAATAAATAATAAATACCAATGCAGTGATACAAAATAGAACTGTCATATTCTTACACAAAGTTAGACAGAAAAGCTAATTCATCCAAATCAACATACCATACTGGAAAGACCAAACCCATTATTCAACGACTGCAAAGATTCTTCCAAATTATACATAGACAACCTTCATGTGATGTTCAAGTTCAATTATCATGTTTGAAATCAAGAAGATAGAACATTTCATGTTTCATTTTACAGATTCCATTTTCCTGAACAGGCAACACTGACAACTGAAAATATCTTTCATTTACACCTGTGGAGAAACCTATATACATTTTTTCAAAAATATCTTTTTACAGTTAATTAAAAAGCCCTCGTACCTAGCAGCACAGCAGACATGGACTTTCAAAGAATATCTATAATATACACTTATAAAGTGCATCAAATTTTTACTATCCAAATCCTATTTCTGCTGCTTGAAGGCCCTGCCTGACACCATTGGTAAAATTAAGTTTACATCCCTTGAAAATATATATATATCCAATCTAATTTATTTGAAGCTCTTCTGAGCTATATAGTGCTGGCTAAAGAATTCAATCTTCAAAAAATATAATTACATCTTACCAGCAGATCTACTTGTATTATAATCACAGCAAAATCTTAATCCAAAACACAACACAGCTGGTTAAACAGCCATAATACAAAAATATCCTTAAATGTATTATTCAATAGCTGTAAACTTTAAGCCTCATACCAACCCCACTTTCCAGCAGAAGATAGAACATCTCCACATGGAAAAGCAAGTCCTCCGCCTCAACACATCCCCCCCTTAATCATGCTCAGAATAACCCCGCTGCTGAAATTGTGATTGTTTGCTACATTCGGTGAGAAGTCTTCCTATCAACAACACAGATTGTAAATCTTTTGATTGTTAAGTTTTACTGGCTATACATAATGGTAACATGAGATTGACAGCACAAAATCTGACCTGCACATTTAGGAATGTAAATACTATAATTGCAAGGGATGAAAATTATCTTCACTACCATTACACTCATCAATAGACCATGTCTTGGTGGATATCAGGCAAACTAATGCTAAATGCCTTTAAATATATTTTCTTAAATGATTATCCCTTGAAGAGATCAATGTGGCTTCATTGGCAAGCAGTAAAA
>NW_020868704.1:76544-94044 GCF_003789085.1 Penaeus vannamei
CAAACACATACATACATGTACACCTTCACAAACTTACACAAAATAACAAACACAGACACACCTGCCCACTTATGCACACATGCAAGCTTACATTCACACACACACACACGAGCACACATACACCCATGCTTGCACACACCTATAAGCTCGGAGACTCACTTTTACAAGCTCACAAACTCTCACAGTCGTAAACTTACTCCCACATAGCTTCTTGCACACTAATTCACTCCCTCATTCCCATTGTTACACAATCCACAATCACATCCACATCTCCCTAAATACTGATCTTAAACACACGCAAGCCTAATGTCTCCAATTTTCTAGCAAATCATAAACCAAGACCTGGAATCCATCATTTTGTGTTTAGACTCAACCTAATGAACAAATAGCTACCTAAACGTGACATACGAATCCCTTCTCAAACTACTTTCGATAAGCAACAAATTGTTACTGATATAACTGCAACAGCTTCCCGTTTTGATGTAGAAGATATATATAACATATATATATAACTCCTCAAGTTTTGCTGTCACTCATTTTAGATTTAATCTTCAATGGATTTATCTTCTTCCTTTTCTTTTCTTTCTTTTTTGAGAACCAGCTTTTTCAGATAAATAAACAACGATAATAAAAAAAAAAAAATAATAGCATTGGATACAGCCGACAAGCTGTATATTACACATGCCTAGCTAAAGCTCATTACATGATTCTTTCTTTGACATGCTTAGATTTCATATAAAATGATGATATCTTCTTTGTCATGAAAAATAAAGATGAATGCATAGTAAATCATTCAAATAATAATCATCATCTTATCTTAAAACAAAACTGTTTTTATGAGTTTGATAACTGAAGATTAATTAATTTCATACATATGTATATTTAAGTGTAAGCACAAGTGCATGTACATATATATGTATATATGTATGCATATATGTATGTGTATGTATATATGCATGTGTGTGAGTATTGTATGTATGTATGTATGTATGTATGTATGTATGTATGTATGTATGTATGTATGTATGTATGTATGTATGTATGTATGTATGTATGTATGTACGTATGTATGTATGCATGTATGTGCTTGTGTATATATATCTGTGTGTGTATATGTGTGTGTGTGTATATGTGTGTGTGTGTGTGTGTATATGTGTGTGTGTGTGTGTGTATATGTGTGTGTGTATATGTGTGTGTGTGTGTGTGTGTGTATATGTGTGTGTGTGTGTGTGTGTGTGTGTGTGTGTGTGTGTGTGTGTGTGTGTGTGTGTGTGTGTGTGTGTGTGTGTGTGTGTGTGTGTGTGTGTGTGTGTGTGTGTGTGTGTGTGTGTGTGTGTGTGTGTGTGTGTGTGTGTGTGTAAATTTTCCTGTATAATCATACAAATCCACTAATGTTTAGAGATAGAATATAAACATATAATTGCATCAAAATGTAACACTTTGGAAGTCCATTTCTATGAATTAAAAATGCTTTACTTTACATTAGATGCAGTTTACATGAAAAAAAAGAAACATGAAAAAAAAAAAGGAAAACACACTATTGAAAACACAAAATAAAACATCCAAGTAACTCCAAGAACTTTCCAATAACCATAGAAAAAAAAAATCTCGAAACATATAACAGACTCAAGAGAAAAAAGTGAAAAGTGTGAAATATCCATCCAATGCTTTAGGTTTACAGTGTTATATGATACTCCATGCAAAGTCCACCTTAGAAGCCGTGAGCATTAGCAATCCAGTCAGCTAAGTGTTCAAGAGTTCCCGATGAGGCCACAGGTCAGAACTAAATCATGTTAGGAAGGAGTAGTCCTTAGTATAGTCCTCAGTACGGTGGGGACAGAGAAGCGTAAATGAGAGAAGGATGTGAGATTTACAAGCACAGGAACTCTCCACATAAGACATTCAGTTCAAAAACCAACAACTTTTGGTACCCTTTCTACTCATGTGTTCACCCGTCTCTAATGCTCTCAACAAGGTCAAAGAGCCGGCCATGGTAGAAGAGCCAGACACCACACCTGTAACAGTTAGTACTTGGCTAGTCAGGTTCTCCTACAACAATTAATATTTCGAGAATAACAGGGCAGATGCCATATCCTGGCTGTATTGCAATCTTATAAAGCAGGCTAAAAAGAAGCCATTGCAGCTTGTCTAGTCAAAATAAAAAAAGAGCCAAATTTTAAAATTAATTGACTAAAAGAAAACCTAGACTGCAAATTATAAAAAAACGAAGCATATAGCTGCAGTACTCTAAATCATAACCTTGATTTATGGCAGTAACACAGTTATTCTCTAAAAATTAAATATCAGTTCATTTCAATATGGGAAGATACAGCAGAAATCTCTTCATCACTTCATTTACATTTCTTTCCAGTTAACTGAAAGTCAAAATATGATTAGCAATAAACATTCCATATACTCTGACCCAACTGTGATACTGACATGTTTAATGGATTCTGCTGTACCTATGGTCAAGGGAAGGATTATAACACAAAGCTAACAACATACCTCTTCCTGTATACTGCAAGAGATATTAAGTCTATGACCTCTGTCACAGTGTCAAAAAACAAAGGTCAACATTATTCAACTAACTAATCCACTCTTTGTAAAGACAAGGAGTTAATTTATCAAACAGAGTCTTAATGAATAAGACTATGTTAGCCACAGACTCGAAGCCTATACATATCTTTTCCCACTAATTTTGAAGCAGCATCTGTTGAGAACTATTCACATAACTAAAGTCATACTTACTGAGAACATATGTTGACTTTTCATATCATTAACTGTCAATAATCTACTTTTGCTTATCACTTCAACTAAATAATAATCTTAAATAATATCAATAACAAACCACTGTGACTGACTCATTCAAAGACTTCTGAAATACCATCCAAACTGGCAAATTACTTGTAAACTACACTTGGTTACTGAAATAGGTTAACCAAACTACACTCAAAAACAGTGCAAGCACAGACCTCAGATCCTTAGAACAAAAACATATAAAGACATTCCCACTGTACCTTTGTCATAATGTCCATGAGGTGAGTGTGGAATATAATGTGCAGTGGCCTTATGTGTTGCTGGTTCATAGCTAAAACACCTAGCAACTCCTGGATGCATGCAGCGCTCCGTTGGGTCACCAAGTTCTATGTGCTCTGACTGCTGACGTCGAGGCTTGCAGAAGAAACTCCGAGATGGAACCAGAAGTTCACTGTATGACACCTCCTGTTGAGAAACAGGGATAATCAAATCTTTCTTGATAAAACTCATGTGTACAAACTACAAAATCATAATAATGGATACTGAATCACATAAAGGAAAACAAATTATGCAACCTTGCTTAACACAATAGTTATCATATCAAGATGTAAAATCTGATAATCAGCCTTACAATCTTAATTTCTAATCTCTAATCTTCTGATATCTATGTAAAACATTACTTCCTTAGTATTACTCACTAGATAAGTCACTACAAAAAGAAAAGAAAAGAAAAAATCAGAATCCCTGTGAGCACCTTTTTATCAGAGATAGTATTGCCTATGATATAAATATCTATTAAACTCTTTTACAAGCTTAATATGTAGGACTCTCTTATATTTTCCCTGATCTCTTACCCACTTCCTAACTTAGAAGTGCCAGAAAGAAGTAAAAAAAAAAAAAAAAAAATCATACCCAAAGACTAAACAAAGTGGGAATGCAATCATATCAGAAATAAAAAATAATCAGGACAAAACAAATTATATAGAGGTGTAGGAGTATGTAAAAATATCATGCAATGAATTATAAATCAAACAATATGATTTACTGCCCCTCATTCAGTAGTAACATCAACAAGAAAAGTGTTAAATGTTATTAAAGTGAGAAAAGAAGCAGTGATTCCTTGTGAGACAATGTGGTCATAATGGATATACTTTTCAGTATCTATATGAAGTTTCCATCATGCCTCTAATCCATCTTAATAGAACAAAACCATTTCAGATATTTTGCTATATCAAGCAATAATTCCTCAATAAAGCATCAGTTATAAATTTTCTATATGCATATTAAATGTCTATCCTGCCTCTAACCAGTTTTTTCAACATTTACCTATATCAAATATGTTATACTGTACATTTTGTGTAATTTCCAAAAAAGATGTTTGAAAGTTACGTCATCACCTTCTAAACTGTCCAACCCAATAAAATGTGGGGAAAAGAAGAAGGAAAACATTATTTTGCCATATTAGCACAACGATATCTTTAAACATATCACTAAAGTTTCCATGTCACATTTTACTTAATCTTCATATCTTTTGATAATATAGCAATGCAGCAATCCAAGTAAGACATCTTAATTACCTGTACTGGAAGAAAAACAATTACAGGAAAGAAGAGAAAGTGCCAAGCATGTATAAAACTACTTTAGATATATGTACAAAACTTTTTTTTCTTCTTACCCCAACTTCATCAGAACGATCTAATCCCAGAATATAAGCAGGATCTACGCTGTCACTGATAGTGGAGAGGGGTCGGTTCCCCGATGGATGACGTCGCCTACCACTTTCACCTCTTCCATGATGGTCATTTCGTCTGAAAGAAAGCATATCATCCATACAAGAATACACAAACATGACATACATATTACAGACATGCCATAACATGGACCAGACCAAACCTCATCTACAGACTCCAGTGAACACACATTCATGACATTCCCACTATGATTCATTCATTCATTTGTACATTCATTCACATTCTCAGTGGAATTCTGACAAAAAATTTCGGCGACTCACCCTCCCAGCTTAGATTTGTTGTATGGTAGTGAGGAAAAGATGTGGAAAGGTATCTTGTGGGATGATATCAAAACTACTCGCTCATCTCGGACTTGCAGATCGTGTCCTGTCTTCATAAATTTGACCTCTTTACTGGGAGGCCCTGATGTATCCGACACACTGCTGGATAACTTTCTGGTTCTTCCTCCTCCAATACCTGAAAAGTGTCAAAAGATACTTCATTACCTTGAAAGATTACTAATACCCATACAAGAATATAAAACAACAATTCATGATGCCATTACAGTAAACAAGGTCTCTGGCATCACATACATTTCCTGAATATGCTAAAAAAGAATAAAAAGAAGAAGAAAAAAAAAAAAAACAATTACAACAATAAAAAAGAAAAAAACATGAAAACGGTTGAATGATACCGATACACAGCCCTTGATTTCATACTTACTTGGTATTGGAGCTCCTAAACTTTCATTACTGCTAAAGCACTGTGTCTTATCAACCAAGGAATGATGATGTAGACCCAAGCGTTTCTTTAGAACACCTGGACGGTCACCAAGCTCCGAGTTGTTTGTGTTTGTCCTGAAAAATAACAGTAATAATCTGGTAATGTACGCAGGTAACAAAACACATGTAAATGCAAAGAGGTGACCTTATACTTAAATACACAGATTTGGATGTATAGTATTTTCATAAGCAATATATTATGAAAAGGAAATGATATAGAAAATAATAATAATCCATGGTTTGAAATCACTTCCATGATTACAAATTCAGGGAAGTGATATCTATAGATAACTTTCTTTGGCAATAAGGAGTGGTGTTGAATAATTCACTTTATCAATATATATTGTTATCTACTGCCACAGAAGAGACAATATAACTTCTTGGACACATTCTATTCCAGTTTCCAATAGTTTTTCACTTTAATAACATGAATTTCTTGGCCTAGAATTACCAACAGGGCTTATAGGGAGTCCAATTTTCATAGCTGGCCCACTTTTTTTTACCTAGACTATGTCTATTGCTTTCACCAATAAGACTTAATATATTTCAAAGCTAAAATTGACCTACACATCATAAAAAGTATATATATATATAAATATATATATATATATATATATATATATATATATATAAAAGCAAAAATAAAGCTATATTACAATATTGTTAGCCATTTATAAAACCTAGTCTATATGATAATTTAGTCAATTCTATTACACTCCACTTTAAAACTATACTCGAGGAACCTTGTAGCAAAAGCTGATAAGATACTGATAATACGTGGATAAAAACTTTTTCACACTAGACTTTTTTTTTGGAAATCCAAGCTCCCACACATGTTGCTATGCCGCTGCAAGAACAAACCTACTCACGGAGAGAATAATAATTCTGCGTTTCAATGAGAATAACATTCAAAGAAGTGTATACAAGAAAAAATAATGAAGTGAAAGCAATGCCATTACAGATTTTCTCTCTTTTTTACTTTGCTTTCTTTTTCTTTCTTCTTTTCTCTTCTTCCTCTTTTTAGTCTTTTTAGTTTTGAAGCTATACTCCCCCAAAAGAGAAAGAAATATTACAAATACTAAAATATAAACGTGTGTATGGGGAGGTAAGCGTGTGTGTGCTTGTGCGTGGGTAAGCCACTGAATGACGTCCCTTGTTTTTCTTGTGCGTGAAACAGCCATTACTAGAAGTGAACCTTTTCAATATCTCTTTCTTAGCCCTTGAAAAAGACCATTACCAGTATCAAATATCCATTTGCACCCTTCTTACACCAATTACTTAATCCCAATAAACAAGCCAAACTAAATTCATGAACATCTTCATGATAAATATCACAACACAAAAACTAACGATATGTATTTCAATCTTAATATATGCTGTTACCCAGTCGCGAACCTGTTTAGGACAACACTACTAAGTTTGGGGGACACTACAACTTTTAGATCGACAGCCACATAAATTACCCAGCGAGATTGCCTGATTGGGTATTCACAATAATCTCACTCTTCTTATGCCTTAGATAAGGACAAGAGTCACGCAAATATTATAGCAGTTATTCTTCACATTTACATAAACACTACACACACACACACACACACACACACACACACACACACACATAAGTGCAACATATAGCACATAAACATTATACACAGTACATAACCATCTACATAATATAATCCATATTTTATATACATATACGGAAATGCAAATATATACATATATAGAAAAGTATCTATAGGGAGGAAAATATGATATATATATAAATAGTAGGTATATAGTATAGATATAGAGGTATATAAGGTATACGAGAGAGAGATAGTAGAGCAGGAGGGAGAGAGAAGAAAGATATGTAGACATAAGAAGATAAATGTTATATATATATATATAATATAATATTACTATATAAATAATAAATAATATAAATAATATATATATAATAATATATATATATAAAGTAATAATAATTAGATATATATATTAGCAGTATATATATAATATATTATAGATATTGATATATAATATATATATAACATATATACATATAGCAATAACATATACATCAATACATATACACTATAATATACATATAATATAACATAATATATACAATAGTAATATACATATATAATACATATATATATACAGTATATATATACATATATAATACATATATATATACATATAAGATATCAGTACAGAGTAATATAATATATATATATATAATATATATACACATATATATATACATATATATATACATATAATATACATAATATATTATACATATATATATACAACATATAATATAGTATAAATACACATATATTATACATATATATATACATAATAAGAATAGTGAGTATAATAGTATAATATATATTATATATAAAGATAGATAGAGAATATTATAGAATATACATTATATATATATATAGAGGATAGTAGGAGATATAGAGATACATACAGAGAATAACATTGATAGTAATATACGAAGACAAGAATATACATAATATATACCATATCAGAAACAGTATAATATACATATATAGATACATATATAGTAATACCAGAGGAGAGTATGAGTATAAGATATGAGATAAGATAGGAGATTAGAACATATATCCAATGGAAAGAACACAATACGCGTGTGATAAATGAAAGAAAAACCACAATGTACAACTAGATTTGATTGAATGAAAGTGATGACAACAGGAGATGATCGAGCAAATCTCCGAGAGAACCTGAGATGAATCGAGAGTACGAATTCCGAAACTCTTTGTTCTCAACACTTATCCCATATCTAGAATCAATGGCTGAGATATGAAAGATTAGAGTTTAGCAAACCTAACTATGAGAATTATTACATAAATAACCAGATATACCAGAAAAACAGCAATAAAGTACGGTTACGAGAAAATACTAAAAATAACAAAATAATAAGAAGATAAAGCAAAAGATAATATAAGAGCAAAAAAATATCGAGTAATAAGTATAACGAGATACTGCCCTTATTACCATACCGCAGACGTCATATAAGCAGTAAAGATAAATAGGTATACGAAGAATTAGAGAGTATTAAACACTCAAATAAGAACGATACATATATATAGGTGTCAAGGCGATATCAGCACTATAGACGTAATAACGATATAAAATGTATCACACTATCCCACTTACCACTCTATTTAGTTATCTTTCTCTTATCCTTCATATTACTTCGTGACAAATCTATATTTATATTTATCACTAATAATTCTAATTAATAAGCCTAAAAACAATAAGGTATAATAATCCATAAAATGTATTAAATAAAAAGGTAGTATGAGAAGAACCGAATAGATGAGGAGTATATAAAAGACGGAAAGAATAAATAATAAATATGATAATATATATAACTATAGGTACACAGCCATACTATAAAAAATAATTAGGTAATTATACGTTAACAGTGTGATATTAATATAATATAGATATATATACATAATACTAACATTCTTGAATATCACTGATAGTATACAGTATATGATATACATGATAAAATATATAAATAGAATATAATATATATATATAATATAATATAATATAATATACAGTTCATATATTGTAAAATATCATAACGTATACCATTATACATCTAACCCTATAATGAAATGATATATATATACATCCTATATATACATATTATACATATATAGTTATCCTACAATTACTCATACACGAATATACCGCTTGTAGCACGGGTATACAGTAATATTACATAATACATATACATAGTATCATACCCATATATAAATAACATAACTAACATATAATAACTGATACAACGGTCTCTAGGTAAGTAACTGATATAAATACAAGTATACATAGAGATATACAGTAGAAATTATATGCGTAACAGTATATAGGTACATATATATTACAGAGAGATAAAGGATAAGAGGTATACATAAAGTAAATATTAACAGAATAAAGATATAAACAAAAAATATGATCATAACGTATATATACAATACATATATTGAGAAGCTACTATAATATATATAAGATATAATATTAGAGATAAGATACATATAGTATAGAATTTAAAATCGAAGAATAATAATATGAATAGTATATACGCAGGTTTAGTAAATAAAAATGAGGTAAGTTAAAATAGAATATTGACGAAAATGAAATAAAATATACAAAGAAATACTATCTATGAATGCATTAAAGGATTAAGATGGGTAGATATATATGTACATATATATTTGTATATTATATAATGTATATATATATGTATATATATGTACTATAGTTATATATATAAGTATATATAATGATTATCATAATGCTATATATGCTATATAGTATTATGTTGATTATATATTATAATATATAGTAAAAACGAGATATAAATAATGGTATAAATAAGGAGGGAAGAGCTAGATAACAAAAATAAAATATATAGAAAATATAAATATATAAATAATATATAACTATAAAAATAAATAGTAACGTAGTAGAAAATAATATAAAATAAGATGATAATAATAGTACTAGATAATAAGAATAATATATTAGTTATTGATATATGGCAACTAATTTTGATAAATCAAGTAGATGATAATAATAAATGAGCAGATATGAAAGAGTACAGATGTACCGGTAGAAGCACCGGAAAAGAATAACTACGGGTGGAAAAATAACTGGAAATAGTAAATGGCGTAGACACTAACTATAATATGCTGGCAAAAATGGTAATCTATTACTGTCCAAAGACGCCTACAACCGGTAGTCAGAAGATATATAGAAACGGGTAAATAGTGCAGCCCCTGAGTATTATATATGATGCAATAGATCATTATATATTATTACTCTATTAATACGTGATCTTATATATCGTTGTGTTTAGTAGCGTCATGATACTGTGATATGTATTTTACTATATTAGTTGCTGTCTCCTTTATACTATGTAGTCGGTCTGAGTACTTATCTTAGTGTTCTCTGCTTTTATATATTTATGTATATTCATTATGTAGAGTTGCATGTCTATCTCTATTTAATCCTAGTGACTTTGAGTGCGTTTTCACATCTCTTATCTTAAAATATATCAACGTGTCTGAGTGCTATATTCTGGCCTTTAGATGTTCTGACTGCTACCCTACTCCTTGTGCCGATATGCAATATATTGATGTCTCTTTATTATTATATTAAATGTATGAATATACTTACTTATTCTGACTCTCTTCTCTACTAATTACTATACTGTATCTCGTCTCTATCTACTCTCTCTACTATTCGTCCTATCCTCTCTCATCTCTCTATATTATGCTCTCATCATCTCTCCTCTCTCTTCCTTCCCTCCTCAGTCTCCTACTCCTACCTATTCATCCCATATATTTTCACCATCTCTCTACGTCATTATCTATCCCTCGTTCCCCGCTCCCTTTTCTACTCATCTTTCATTATCTATCATAGATTACCATACCATCTCATCTGTCTTCTCCATTATACTTCCCTAATTTCCTCCCCTTATTCCTTCACTCTCTTTCTCCGCGTTAATTACCTATATTATTCCCGCTTCCTTTCCATATCTTCTCTTCTCATTATGCTACTCATTCCTCCCTGACTCCCTACTACTCTATTTACACTCCTAATGTAATTCTCATTCATTCTACCTACTCTCATCCTTCTCTCAACCTCTCTTCTTACCTCTCTCTCTCTATCTATCCCTCTCTACTACTCTCTATCTATCTCTAACTTCTCACTTCTACTATCTCTCTATCTCTCTCTCTCTCTCTCTCTCTCTCTTCTCCTCGTCTACTCTATGCCTCTACTCTCTCCTTCTTTCTCTCTCTCTTCTCTCTCTCTCTCTTTCTCTCTCTCTCTTTTATTCCTCCTCTCTATTTTCTCCTCTCTCTTTCTTTCTGTCTTCCTGTCTCTCAAGAAGAATTAAGAAAATCTGTACCTGGACGTAAGCCCATCTTACGCCATGGAATAAACAGGTAAACAACACACTTAAATCTGGCTCACGGCCGGTGCTTGTTCGAGTCCCTGGAATGTGACTTGGGCTTGGTATAAACCCATGATGGGAAACTGGGCCGTGAACTCCGAGTTGAGGAATGCAAGCATCATCACCGAAATGGAACTTGCATGATGTAAACCTCCAGCAACACCGCCACAACAAGTCCACAATCGATTACAAAGACAATGCAACGTAAAGCGATATAGCAAAGCCACGCGCAGGGGATTCGATCAGAGCTTCAGTTGAAATTCCGAAGGTCGATTATGAAGTGTCTTTTAAGGGTAATTTCAAGAATTCCATTGTCCTGTTTTTCTTTTATTTGTTCTCGTCTTTATTTGTTCTTTTGCTTGCTTTTTTTGTTGTGGAAGAGGAGATCGATGGATAGATAGAAATAGGTAGAAGGATACATAGACGATGTCTATTGATAGCCATTTTATTGACTATGTTGTCGCTCATTTTTTTAAATAGAAAAGTCTGATAGACGGTAGATAGACAGGTAGATGGACGGATTAATTGCTGGGAAGATAGACAGATAGACAAAAAACAAAGAGATAGATCAATACACGGATAAAATGATCGGCAAACAGACGGATACCAGAACCGGTAGACAGATAGGTAGATGGATAAGTATAGATATATAGATTAACGAATAGATAGATATCAGATCCACAAATAGATTTCCATTTTTTTTATAGGGTATTGACGTTTCAGTTGAGTTGCTGCACGTCGGACTGCAGTGCGTTTTACAACTGGGTTATGCATCCCGTTTATAGTATGCGTAAAATTATCATTCACTTAATAGCGGAAGACACGAGCAAAACATGTTATGGAATTAATGAATAAACAGGAATAATGGCGTCTCTCTTCTACGAATAGAGAACAGAAGAGAAGAGAACAGAGGACGAATGATAAAGGTAGGAGAGATTTTTTTTTTTCGAAGAGGGTGTCCAGAAGGAACGGGAATAAAGGAGAAGGAAGGAAGAATGATAATGATAACCCAAACACGCACCAAAATGGAGGAATTGGGAGAGGAAGTGAAAGAGAAGAAAAAACAGATAAAGGTGAGAGTGGGTGAAAGAAGATAAGAGAGGAATTATAGCAGAAGAAATAATGAAGGAAAGAACGAAAGGCAGAGAAAGAGGAGAGGAGAGACAATGAAAGAGATAAGGAATAGAAGGGCCAGGGAGCAAAGAGGATTTAAAAAGAGAAAATAGACCAAAGAAGCGGGAAATGGAGACCAAAATAAAGAGGAGGAACGGAGAGAAAGGGACAAAGAGGAAGATAGAGAAAATAAAGAGAAGGAACAGAAAGAGAAAAAAAGAGGATTAACAGATAGACAGAAGACAAGCAGGAGGAACAAAGAAAAGACGCAAATAAAAAAAAGTGTAACAGAGAGACAGAAAATCAAAGAATACAGAAAGATGAAAAAGAGAACAAAGAAGAGACACAGAGAAACATATGGAACAGAGGAATGAAAGAGAGAAAGGGAACAGATTAGGAGGAAGTGAGAAATAGAAAACAAAAGTTGAGCCAAAGAGAGAGACGAGTGAGAAAGACGAATGGCAGAGAGACAACAAAGAGGTCGAACAGACGGAGAAGAGAACAAAGAGGAACAGAGAAAGCAAGCGAAGAGGGTGGACAAAGAGAAAGAAAGTGTGGGTAGAGAGTCTAGCGCAAGATTTGAATATTGACTCAGTAACCGTGAGCGGCCTTGACCTTGACACGGGGGGGGGGGGGGTAAAAGGGGGGATGTGACAGGCAGAACAGAGGACAACAGATAAACGAGACAGAGAGAGAGGGGAAAAAAGACATTTTTGGGGGGATAATTAAGGGAAATCAGGGAAAGGAAGGTCAGGGTACGAAAGATAGGCCAAGGCAGAGGACGAGAGAGAAAGAAAGAAAGAGAGAGAGAAAAAAGTGGCATTTTTAGGTAATTAAGGAAATTAGCAAAAGGTAGAACAGGGTACGAAAGATAGAGATAAAAGAGGACGAAAGATAAAGAAAGAAAATAAAGGGATTATTTATTTTGTGTTGATGGAATGAGGAAAATGTAGTAAACGGTACAAACAATGGAAAATTATTCAAGATAGAATGATGCACAAAGAGAAAAGCGATATTTACTTCATGAACTACAAGGAACAAAAGAAACTACAGAAAAAATACAGAAGAGCGAAGGATAGAACAAAGAGAAAATGAAACTTAAATAAGCAACAAGAAAGGGGTAATTATGTGTCGATTTAGAAACTGAGTAAAAGAAACAAAGAAAATGTATTATGATTAATATGTGATAGACAGATATTACACGTAGCACAATAAAAATCAAGCAAGACAATTAATAAATCACAGAAGAAAGACATGGAAGTAGATGAATACACGTAAGGAAAAATGAAAAAGTTTCTGTAAAAAGAATAAAACAAAAAATCTAAACAGAATAACAGATGCAAGTACATAAAAGAAAGCACCAAAGAGAAAGTTGATAAAGAGTGAAGGCCAAAACAGAGATCAATATTTACAATAAACGGAGGAGTAATGAGTTATTGATAGACGAGGAAATTAATGAATGCCGGTGAACATAATGGAGAGGCAAAAAATAACTATAAAAAATATGCGATAAAGATAATGGTAGTGAATTATGGATAAATGAGGTGACTATAGAATGACTGAATATGAAAATTGGGATGAATGTTGATATATAGAAGGCAAAATACCTATTCTTAATGAGAATGATATTGTAATGAAGGGAATATGGGGCTTATGACGGGTCATTTATCATTCTATGAGGAATGATTAGGGTAATGATACAGTCAATAAGATGATAATAATAGTGGCAATGCAAATCAATCACTGAGGCAGGATAATCATTATTAATGTTGGTTTGTTTTACTATGTCTGAAGTCAACAAGAATAAAAAAAACTTTGCTGTTACCTTTTTTAGCTTCTCAATGCGACATGAAATAAGGGCACTACTACTGTGAGGAGTAAATCAAAACTTTCACTAGTTCGGGGAAAGTAAGTGAGGTGTGGGTTTTAAACCGTAGAGTTTCCGTGCGTAGGTTGCTTACCTCTCATTATTCTTTTGTATTTTAAACATTTATCGGCTCTTTTATCATTGACTTGCAATATTACACACACGACACATAGTATTTCAACACATCCACAACACACCAGCATAGATCACACACACACTAACCGCACGCAAGCACACGCGCATAACATCACGCAACACATCACACACAACACATACCACACACACAACACACACAAAAGATTCGTCACACACAGCACACACACACGACACACACACCATAAACACACAACATATCGATAAGAATTTTGCAATAACACAACACCAACAACTCACAATGAACCTCATTCTTACTAGATATCATCGTGGTACTTTACTTATTACACACACACCACACAGCACACACACACCATGGTAGACTGCACAGCAGCACACAATTCCATTATAGAGTTCGGTTATTTCATCATTAGGGGCAGAAATGCTTTTCTGCCTCATCATGAAACGCATCCGCGGTTTGGGAAGATCCAAAATCTAAAAGATAAAAAATTCTCTCACATTGAGTACGATGCCATAGATGTGGGAAGTCCTGAGCAGCACACCTGCTTATGCGATCCTGTTTGCTGCCTTCGTATGGTAGCATTTTGTTTTCCGACAGGCCTTCAACGCCTTCATCATATTGAAACTGGAGAAGTCTGATTTGTCTTATTGTCCTTCTCAGTGTTCCATCTCTGCCTCTTTATCTAGAGTATAAATATATCTAGATTTTCTCTACCTTCCGTCCTCTGTCTTGTTTCTGTACTGCCGCATATATAAAATATAATAATAATATATATAATATAAAATTATATATAATAATACAATAGTATATTATATATATATAATATCGTAATAATATAATATATAGATACTCAATAATGATATATTATGTAACTTAAACTATATATATACGTCAATATATATATTTAAGTATATATATATATAATATATATATTATATAATATATATAAAATATATATATTATTACATGTGTGTGTTGTGTGTTTGCGTGTTGTTGTGTGTGGATGTTGTGTGTGTGTGGTAGTTGTAGTGTGTGTGTGAAAGTGTGTGTGTGTGTGCTGTGTGTGTGTGTGTGTATGGGTGTGTGTGTGCTGATGTGACATCCGGATACATGTGTGTGTGTGTGTGTGTGTATTATCATATATAATTGTGTACTATATACTATATACATATATATAATAATATAATATATAAATAACAGAATACATATATAATATATATATATTATTATATATAATATATATAAATATATTATCTATTAATACAATAACTACATATTATATATATAATTAATATATTAATATATTATATATATATTATCAATTCATACATACATACATACAGATATGTATTATTTTATAATATATTTTATGCAATAACTATATGTATAAATTAATTTATAAATGATTATATGTATCACACACACACACCACACACACCACACACACACACACACACATCACACACAAACCCCCCCCACCACACAACCCCCACAGACACCACACACACACACCACACACAATTTATATATAATATAGTATATATATATATTATATAATACTATATACGTTGTAGATATATATATATTATATATATATATATTATAATTATATATATCATTATATATATTATAATATATATACTATACTTTATATATATACCAATATATATACTATATACATATATTATATAATATATATATATTATATATTATAATAATAAATAATATATATATACACATACCCTATATATATACCTATATATACAAACTATATATATAATATAATATATATATAATCAAATATAATATATATATTATATAGCAGTTATGTACTATATAATTATTATGTATATGTTTACTATATATAATTATATAGATATAATAATATAACAATAATATATATAATATATATATAAAATATATATGTAATAATATATTATTACGAATATATATATATATATATATATAAATAAATAATACTAATAAATTATATAATATATATTCATATTATATAATAAAAACATATATACATATATCACAAGTATATGATATAATATATAACTAATATAATAATATAATAATATATAATATATATATCATATATAATTAATTATATGACACACACACACACACATATAAATATATATATATATATAATTATATTATATATATAAAAATAATAACTATAACTAATATATATATACCATATAATTAAACATATAACCTAATATATCATACCTTATACTACAATATATACAAATATAATATACTATAGTATATATATATAATTATATATATTATATATATGTATATACATATTATATATACAATATATATTATATTATAATATATAATTATATATAATACTATATGTATATATAATTATATATCATACTAATATAATACTATGTATATATATATATATATTATTATAATATATAATATAATATATATATATAATATATTAAATATAATATATAAATATATATAATATATAATAATTATATATTATACTACATGTATGATACAATATATAAATATATATATAATATAATATAAATAATATAATATAATTAATTATATATATATATAATACTATATAAATATTATAGTATTGATCATGTATTACACTGTTGTTGTGTATACATAATCGACAACACATAGGACATCATATATTACTCTTCTCAGCGGAAATGCAACTAATGCCATTTACATTCACAAAAATTTTAATCGATAATTTCCTTCTGTGCTGAAAAGATTTCACTTATCTTTTTGGTTTTGTTCATCGCGTTTATTTAACAGCCTCAAAGTTTATATGGTTTAGGCACATTTTTTTTCCAAATGTTGCTGTTCTTGTTCATGTTCTTCGATGCTATTGTAGAACATGTGTTTATTGCCAGATGCCTGTCCTGTCTCACATCGGAACCCGCCTTAAGGGTGAGTATGCCATGATTGTGTATACATGGTTTCGCCCTTATTGCTTGCTCTGTCATTGTCCCGTGTAAAAAAATCGCTCTCTATTTACGTTCTGGCAACTTTGCACGCCGTAACTGCCATTTTTGATAAATGTTTTTGATAAGGGTCATAAATTTTCATGACCTATGGCTGTGTTTGGATTCTAACAGTTACAGTTATTCG
>NW_020868704.1:111670-114170 GCF_003789085.1 Penaeus vannamei
ATATTAGAGTAGTAACGATAAAGACATGAATGTCTAATAAAAATGAACATTATAACAGCTGATAGATATAGTAATAATGATAGACGGAGAACACAGCAATAACAATAGATGAGATTATAGTGATAATAATAATGAGATGAGATAATAAAATGATACTAATAGTTATATCAATAATGAAATGATGATGATTGATGATGATGATAACGATGATAATAACGATGAGTGTAAAGTTGATAATGAGAAAAAATCCATGATAGTCGTTGTAGAAAGCGAAAAATAAACAAATAAATCAGAAAATAGAAACAAGAAGAGACATGGTTAGGTGGCAATTGCGGACGAGCGGTGTTGCTGTCTGGCAGGGCGAATATTTAGTGATCACGAGTGAAGAAGAAAATAATAATAATAAGCAAAACAACAACCAACAATAATAATAAAATAATTAATAATAATAATAATAATAAATCAATATAATATAATAATAATAATTAATAATTAATAATGAGAAATCGTCGAGTTAAGAATTTTGTTTAGTGTGTGGTAAAATATTATGTCGACATTACTTCCCCCTGTCTTGTATATTTTTCAATTTTTTTTTCTTGTCTTTGTTAACACTGTTGTTTGGTCTTTATATGCAACTTTTTATGTACGAAATAATATGGGAAGGAGACCAGATAAACCTTGGAGAAATGTATGATCTTATTATAATATTGATACTATTTAGTATTGATAATAATACGTACCGGTGAATAATCGATGATATATGTGGTAATTGATAATTGATAATGATTACGGATGATCAATAATGAAAAATAATACCAGTAATAATGATAAGTAAATAATAATAATATATAATAATATCATAATAATAATAATTATTATTATAAATTATTATTATTATAATAAAATAAAATAATACAATAATAATTATCATATTTTTATTATCATCATTATATTATTACAATTATAATACATAAGAATTGATAAAAACAATAGCATTACTATATAACTATTATCATCATTATTATTATCATTATTCATTATCACTACAACCACACAGACTAACTGATGTTATAGTTATTATTTGTTATGTTATTGTTATTATTATTATTATTTCCGATTATTATTATTATTATTATAATTATTATAATATTATTATATTGGTTATTATTATTAATGTATCATTATTAGTATGTTTTTATCCATTATAATTACCGTGATAATTATTAATGTCATTCATGTATCATCACCATTACTACATTATCACGCACAACTGCCATTGGGGGTTGTTATAGTTTTAGTAATAAATTCAAGTAATATCAAGTAATTTTCAAAGTCATTTCAAGTAATTTTCCTTCAACAAACACCAAAAACCGGGAAATTAAACGCCAGAGAAAGATGGAAGATTCGCCTCAAGATGGAGAGAATACACAGGGAGCCACGAGAGAATATAAACTATAAAAAACTTTTTGATAGATATGTCCAATACCAAATATTCATGGGGCCTGACTGGAAGCCTTTAGACTCGGGGTAAATATGGCTGGCTCTCTCTTCCTCTCGGCTCACACTCGTCTTGCCCTCTCTCTCTCTATCTAATCTATCTGTCTGTTCTTTTCTCTCTTCCTCTCTGCTGCTCCTGCTCTCTCTGTCTCTCTCTGTCTCTGTCCTCTCTCCTCTGCTACTGCTCTCTCGCTCTCTCTCATCTCTCGTTCGTCTTCCCGTAGCCTCTCGACTAGGCTAATGTCGTGCTCCCTCTCCCTGTCGTTTCGCTCTTCTCTTGTCATCACTCGCTGTGTTCTCCAGCCGCTGCGTCTCGGCGGTCTCCGTCGGCCGGGGGGCAAGGTGTGGGTGGGTGGTGTGAGGGTGCCGGCTTCGGTGGGGTGGGTGGGGCAATGGGCAGGCTCTTGCCGTGTGTGCCCCCGGGCGCGGCCACGTTTTGTATGTAGTTGGACCCCGGGCACAATGCGCCGGGGCCCTCAACCTCTCGCCCCCCGGGTTATCCGCACCCTGCGGGACGTCCGGACAGGGAGCTGCACGGCCGAGCGCTCATCGTTCTTTTGCCTCCTTCTCGCCCCTGTTTATCTCTTTCCTCTCTCGTCTCTGAGCCTTCTCTAATATTGAACTATCCTACTATAACCTCTTTCTCTATCGTCCTGTTCTCGGGTCCCTACCTCTTCCGCCTCGCCTTCCCCACTGCTCTGCTTGATCTCTGTAAGTATGTGTGTAGTGGTGTGGTGTGTGTGTGGCCGCTTGGCGTGTGTGTCGGGTGTTGTGTGCAGTATACACACAAACACCACACACATACACATATATGATGAACAGCCACAAACACAGTAACGTGTACACAAAAATGAACATAAGAACAGAAAATAAACTTTACGTTCAAACTCTTCCCAAGTTCCCCTCTTCAGACGAAAACTGAACCAAAAAATGGATGGATACAACAATGATAAAAGCAAACCCAAAATTCTCTAAAATCCCAAAATCAAACCACAAACAGAAT
>NW_020868704.1:124170-134170 GCF_003789085.1 Penaeus vannamei
ATATATTATCTGCCTAGCGTGTGTCCTATTTTCTCTGTACTGAAATATGTGACAGAAGACCAAGATTCTAAAATTTACTTTGTGTGTTTTTCTTTAACCTAGCATAATTATTCGCGCGCTCCCTCAGCATGTCGCAGTGCACGCCTGCGCAAAAGGCTCCGCAAGACAAAGAGGAGACTAAATTAAATACAAATGACTGCACCGAGACGTTGCATCACTCTTTATTTCTTCGTATTCCTCCTCACTAATTTTCACGCTGGCCTTCAATGAATTCACCCAACTTACAGTGTATAGCGAAGCGCGAACCCGCTGTGAAGTACGAACTACAACGTGACTCTTTTTTCTGTTTTTTTATTCTATTCTGTTTCTTCATATCCCTCCTCACTCTCTCCCTAAACAGATGTCACGGATCTATATCATTAATTTGGGTCTCATAGTGCCACTGAAACTGACGGAGTCTCAGTGTCTACTACCATTTAATCATGAGCGGTGGCGTGATTTGGTCCATAAAAAACTCTGTGTGTTTATATTTGCCACTAGAAAAAGTTTCGACAACCAATAACTTTTAAAGGGATTATTTCTTCCCTTCTATTTTTTCATACTTGTTCGATTAACGAAGCACGCTGAGAATCTCTCTCCGATGTACTGTCAGCACATCACCCTCATTCTCTATAGATTAGTTACCTAAAACAATCAATAAGTATATATAAAAGAGACGATAGAAATTTTCATTAGGCGCCATTGATACCTCCGTTACGTATCCACGCATGCTATGCAGAGAAAACAGGGAAGAAGCGTGGTAGAATCACCATTATCCTACGCACCTCCTAGCGTATCCCATAACCACACTAGCACACCCACACTGAGGCAAAATCTGGCGTACTGCCTGGCACCCGGCGATCTGACGACGGAGTTTCGCTCGACTCTTGATACGAGAGAAAAAATACAAAATGGGAAAACATTGTTTCTAGTGATCACATATCACTCAGAATGCTATCGTGAGATTGATTCATACACACGCTCGCGCGCTCCGGATTTCTCCGGAGAGAGCCCGAGAAGCATTGACTTGTAAACGAGAATTCGTGTGCGGGTGAGTGGATTATTGATCGTATCCACTTGCTAAAGTCTCCCGTGTCCGTATAACGAACTGCGGACGAAGCACTGCGAATTCGTCACTGAGGTAGTCTGCCATTGATTTGGTGAGTCCTCTAGGGGATTTCTCGCAGCGGGACGCGGGTGCTAGTGAGATCACCTGTGTGCTCGGTGGTGTTGCTCGCGTGATCGTCTGTCCAGGTTCGGAGGCGCTTGTATAGCGCTTGTATAGTGCCGCTTTCCGATGGAAAATATTAGCTCCGAATTGAAATAAACTGTCTCAATTTCTTTACCCTTTTGCTACATTTGGAATCTCGCTATACGGTCCATCCCGAGATCATAACAGAGACAAACTATTTACAGGTATTCCAAGATAGGCTGCTGGCGGAGGACGGAGTTTCTACGTGTTGTAGTCCATTGCTAAGCAAATACTCGAAATTCGAAGAACAGCATAACTGCCGATAGCGGATCTGTGTGAATTTGGTGATGTTTGAGATGCAGATTGACTTGAAATGAACAAACACTCTTACCCAAGACATATCTTTACATCTCTACAGGATATAATATACAATTTAATTATTATTCATAATATTAATATAAGAGTATAATAGATAGTAGTAAATAGAAATAAATAATATAATCAGTAAAAACGATAAAAATAAGTATATAATAGGTAACAAAAACACCAAATAAACATCGAATTAATAAAATAAATAATTAATATATATTTTATAATTAATATACACGTGAATAAATGTAAAAATAAATAACACGAAAATAAAAAGACACGAATAATAATAAGAAATTAGTAAAATAATAAATAAATTAAAACTCTCTCACTTACTTGAACAACAGCCTTGTGTTTTCACTACCTCGACTCTATCTACTATACTTACCGTATATCATGACCACTCCGTCACTGGATTCGTCACTCTCTATGGAAATCCACTCTCAAATACCCCCATAAATTACTGTAGTGATTATACTACTATACACCCGATACATTTGAAAACTACTACGTAAATATCCATAGAAAACCTGGACTGACTCATTAATATAGATCCATACACCTAACATTGATAGACTGTAAAAGCATCACTGAGGACGAGTCCAATATACTTATCGGCGCGTGTCCTCATTTACAGAACGGCGTACCGAGAGCTCACGAGGCATAGAAATCTAGAACATATGGCTTTATCCTCTTCTCAGCCACGTCCCAGGAGTTTTGTTCTTATGGCGTGTTGTTTTGAACGATTTCTTTATATATTTCTCTATGTTTTTTGTACGTGCTCCTTTCCGTGGTTGTTTTCGAATATGGGTCTCTCTTTCTTCTTCTATTTGTTATCTAGTTAATCTCTCTATTTCTCTCTCGTGTCGACTGTGTTTTTATTTTATATTCTTTGTCTGACTTTTTGTTCCTCTCCTCTTTCTTACCATTGCATTTTTTGTGATCTTACAGAAACTCCTATACTATTCTTATTATGCACTGCTCACTTTGTTTTTTAAGTGGTTCCGTTTATATTCCTCAATTGTTTCCTTATATTCTGTATACATGAGCGTTTTCTTGTTATTTTTCACTTTAAGTTCCATATATGGGTTAGTCATGGTGTTGTTTGGATTAGTTATTTCTTTTCGTTCCTCTACTCTTTAATAACACACAAAAATAGTATACAAGAAGAAAAAGATAGAAAACCTATAATCGTTATCCAAATCTCATAATCTCGTGCTCTCTATTCTCTTTCTGCTCGATGTGATAATGCATTCAATTGTATCTTCGTCAGATATGTGTTGTAGTTGTTCGTGTGAAACAGTGGGCGATTGATAGCATCATTGTGTTGTTTCGCGTTGCCATGTACTTTTTGTGTGTGTGTGTGTGTGTGTATACATTATTAGGCAATTGTGTAGTGAGTGTGGTGGTGTTGATCTTTGGCTGAGTGTGTGTATTACATTGGACAAAATATATATGTTTTTCTTATCCACTATTTACGTCTCTATCAGTGCATTCCGTTGCTTGCGTGCGTTGTGTCGATTAGGAGAGACGTGCTAGTACTTGGCTGTTTATGTCCTTGTGTGTGTGTGTTGTGTGTGTGTGTGTGTGTGTGTCTTAGTTGTGATGTGATGTGTGTGCGTTTAGCGTGTCGATAGCACTGTTGCGATGACCAGTGCTCATTTGCTATCCGTGCTGTGCGATGCGATTAGTACAGGATTATGCCGATCACGCGTTGTTGATTTAGACGTTTCGTGTCAATGATCTTGTATACGTATTTAGCTACGAGTATTTGCCATTAGCATTGCAACACTAAATAATACAATTAATATAATTAATATTGTAGTTGAATAATTGCATATAAACAGAAAATCTCCTGGATTTTGGGATATTATATCGCTAACCATCACACCAAAATTATTGATTACAACTCGAAAAAATATTATTATATATATAGTTAAATGGTAATGAATATCATGCGGTTATCAATAGTTCCATCTATTTATTTATTACCTAAAGGGATCTTTATTGCTGTCTTATTTTATCTAATTTTGGAAATTATATATAAACTTGGCAACTCCATATATTATACACACACATATCTAGCTTCACTGAAGTTTAATTCATATAATGAATGTACGGTTGAGAGTATTTGTATTTAGCTGAAAACTCAAGGGCTACTTATAAAAAAAATGTTTCCTTGTGTAGAGCATCATCACCCATCACCACCGCAACCATACGCACACACACACACCACGCACACGCACACACACGCACACACACATACACGTGAGCACACACACACACACTCACAACACACCACACATTAACACACATCACGCACACACACATACACACGTCACAACACTAACGTCAAAACACATACACAGCACGCACACTAACACGCTCACACTATTAGCATACATATTACATACACATATGTATATAAATGTTAATAAATATTATTCATATAAATATGCATATGAATACAGTATCACAGTATATATATATTATACTATACACACACATACATAATGTATTACAAGTTTACATGTATACATAATTACAATATATACATATGTATACATAGTTTACATGTATTACAATGCATACATACATTAACATATATAATGTATACATAAGTTAACATGTATTAACATGCATACATACATATAGTATATATTATACTCAATATATACTGACCTACTATTATGACCAAGCACTACATAACATTTACAATCGCACACCATACTTATAATGCTAACCTAATATGCATCTAACACCACACACACACACACACACACACACACATATCATACACACAATGGTATACCATAATAGCATACATACATTAATCAATTATATATACCACACACACACACACACACCACACACACACACAACACCACACACACACACACACACACATACACAACACTACAGTAGAAGATGCAGGAGAAGGATGTGAAGATAGATGAGATAAGAGAGATAGAGATAGATATTAGATAGAGATATATAGAGAAAGAGAGAGAGAGGATACTTATAAGAGAGAGAGAGAGGAGATAAAGAGGATGAAAGATATAGATAGAGAGAGATGAGAGAGAGATAGAGAGAGATGAGAGAAGATAGAGAGAGAGAGAGAGTGAAGAGAGAGAGAGAGATGAGATGAATGAGAGGAGAGAGAGAGAGAGATAAGATAAGTGAGAAGTGAGATGAGAGAGTATGAGAGAGAGAGAGAAGAGAGAGAGGGTGAGGAGAAGAGGATGAGAGATGTGAGATGAGAGAAGAGAGAGAGAGGTGGAAAGAGAGAGAGAAAGAGGGAGACGAGAGAGAAGATGAGGTGAGGAGGAGAGTAGAGGAGAGTGAGAGAGAGAGAGAGAGAGAGAAAGAGAGAGAGAGAGAGAGAGAGAGAGAGAGAGAGAGAGAGAGAGAGCCCATAGAACACAGAAGAAACACGCCGGTAAGCATATGTATTGAGAGAAGGGAAAAAAACTAGGAAGGGTCTCTCTCCTCTCTCTCTCTGCTCTCCCCTCTTCCTTCCTTCCCCCTTTCCTATTCATCTTTACATTCGCGGAAACTGCACATCCAGCCAGCCAGGAATCGATATGTCACTTCTACCATACTTACAAATAATATATATGTTGTGAGACAGACATACTCGAACTGCACGATAACTTACATTTTAATAACACCCGCATTGATTTCATTAAATTAACTACACAATAACTTTACTCTTCAATGACATAGATAACATAATTTGAGGTACAGTTTTCTTATCGAGAGGCGTAAGTAAGGATAGTAAGGGGGTCTAAGGCACTCCTTATTCTCTATTTGTGGTCTATGAACTTATTTGTCAAAAAAAGGGAGAAAATATAGAGGGGATGCACTTATAGATCTCTTTTAGGGACATACCATCGTTGAAATTCATCCACGTTTCTCAAAATGTGATCTATGGACTTATTTTGGGCGTGGAATTCATGTCGAACAAATGGGGAAAAAGGAAAAACGAAGGGAAGACCAGAAAAACACACGAATATGCCGAAGTGTAGCGAAAGGGCCCTCGACATATTCGTGCGTTTTCTTGTTCCTCCCTTCGTTGTTCATTTTGCAACATGGACTTACTTATAAAAGAGGGCGACATATAGGGAGGGGATGTATTTATAGATCTCTTTGATGACATACTTTTGTTGAAATTCATCTGGAAGTTTACAATGTCCTCCAAAGACGGTAGAACATATCCTCTATAGGTGAAAAGAGGTTATTAAAAGATAAATCTATCGGTTTTCGAAACTACTGTCTCACCTTTCATTAAACCCATTTGTGTGTGCTTGTATGCCCGTAACTGTGTGCATTATATCTATACGCAAATTGAAATCATATGGATGATATAATTCGCATAATTCTCTTATTACGTTTTGTGCAGTTGTAGGCAGTATGAATTTTATTTTTTTCTCATATGTTATACGGATATTAGGCTTTGATGTTTAGCTTTAAAAAAACATTAAGCTTCATATTTAATAAATTACTTTTCTAAATGATTCTATGCGACTTGGAAACTACAGAGCCGTTTTTAGATAACATTTAGTCTTAAGTACATAAAAACCGTAAGAATCAACATCCACTTTCCCTTTTCAGGTGCCATGAACTACCCATCAACAACGCAGGCGCTTTTTGCGCTGATTGTCATGATCATCGTGCTGCTGTTCATCCTCGTGTACTGCTGCTGGGGCACCTTCTCCTGCGCTCGCCAGGACGACGCCTCCACCGCAGAGGACGGCGCCGTGGGCACCCAGCAGCAGGCGCAACAAGGCGGCGGGCAGATGGTCATAGTTCCGTTCAGCAACATGTTATATGTGGGAGACCCGGAATCGCGGCGCATCTACCAGATCCCCCTCGACCAAGACAAACCTCCTGCGTACACCGAGGTGTTCACCGCCGGGCCTCCCCCTCCTTACAGCACGGGCACCACTGCCACGGACGTCTCTCCTGCCACTCCCGGCGCAGAGCCCGAGAGCAGAGCCTTGCTCCCGGACCTTCCTCCTTCCTACGAGGACTGCCTGACCAACCCTTCTTCAGACGACAAGACTCAGGCTGTTGCCGCGGAACCTACTCAGGATCGAACATCTGCTCAGGGATCAAATAACGCCCAGTCCTCCACCGAATCTTCAAGCCCGCAGACAGCTGGCACTATAGCCCCTGAGTTGCAACCATCCGCTATAGTGTCCAGTGTGTCAGGCCAAACAGAAACTCTGATCTCACCCAACGTAACCCAAGGCTGGAGGCTGGAAGGTATCATCCTCCGACCTGCCAACCTGTCAAGCTTAGAGAGAAGAGGGGTGGAGGCTGAAGACAGCACAACCCAACCGTCCCAGAATAGTACACAATCCAGCTGAGAAAATAACATTAATATTGTGTTGTTTTAGATAAATTATCCTCTTCTTTTTCCAATGATCTATCTCAAACTATATACTCTGACATATCTGTGCCCTGTGGTGCATAAAATGAATGACTGATGTGGATCTAATATGTTGCAAACAGTGGACACACTCCTTGTCTTTAAACAATGTTGCATACGACTCATGTTCTCTGTATCAAGGAACAAATCTAGTCAGCCTGCTCCTGAAAAGTTCTCCGACATCTCGCCTAGAACTATTACTGTGGCTTATCCTGGATTATGTTCTTGACTATGAATATTTTATACTGTGCATATGTGATAGGTCATGAAATGGCTTAGTATCTAAGGATCTTTGTGTATACACATATCTTCTTCCTTGTCGCATTATATTGTGTTCTATCTGTGTCCATTTCTACTGTGATGAGATAAAAAAAATGTTAAAAAAAGTTAAAATGTGTAATGTGATAATCACTTTCTTGTTTTTACAATGTAAACACTCTAGCACATGCTAACATATCTCTACTTTTTAATGCTAAATGTCTTAAGTCAGCTTAAAGTATAGGCCTAAGAATCAGTAACAAAAAGGGAGGAAAAAATGTAAATATATAGTTAGTAAGGTGAAAGAATAACGACAGCTCAAAGAACCTGTCAATCCATGAACTGATATTTTGACCCAAGTCTAGGTAAACAGATACATAGTGATTTCAGTTCTTTTCTGTACGAGAATCACGCAAGCTTCTTAATATCAGCAGTACCAAAACAGGGACAATACATATTGCATAGTAATAAGGATTATTATATTGTCTTTTTTGAATGATGTTTGTAATACTAATACAAACTGATCTAGTTTTTATTTGATATTATTTCATTAATTTTCTTTTTTTCATTCTTTTTTGACTGCAATTGTTCATATATCCTCAAGTATAACGATGATCTGTTGAATATGTACATCTAAGGTTTCTATAATGATGCTGACATATATAGACTAATTAAATTTTTAAAAATCTCATTAACCATATTGTGTTCAAACTTTATACTATAGACACAACGGAGAATTTTGAAAGAACCGATGGTTGTGAATAATGATCTTGAGTTTTAAAAAATGTTAAGCATTTATGTATGACTGTTTTATTAAAATTGGAAAAAATGAAATGCCATTCTTTAACCAGAGTGACTAGATATATTCTCTTTATACAGATACTGAAACGAATTATTTCATATGCGTGATATTTAAATGATTTGATAGATTTCTTATATCAAAGTATAACTGTTCTACATCCAGGTCAAAATTGAAAGAACGCAGTTGCAGGCGGCAAAAGACAAATATGAAATTCATTTTATACTTGAATGTATAGACCTGTATCTTTAGATAACAGCGTAACACAGTTGGATTTCAAACAGAGTCCCTCTCTTTATAAGTACATTATAATGGAATACAAGCCTAGCTTTGTACAAATATATCAAAAGACATTACTCATGACTCAGAATGCAGTGGATTCATATTACAGATTTAAAACAATATGAAAAAAATACTGGCATCTATTATCTTCTTAACAACCTACAAGCATAATAAGGATATAAAGGTAAATATATTGCATGTTCTTTATCTAGTTGTATCAATTTTCAACAATATCTGATGTATGCCAAACTTCATACTTTTGTAAAACTAAATCATAACTAGTAAAAGAGATCAAATATTAATCAATAATGCAATTTATAAACCTCCCTAACAATTATTGGCACTGGAAATAAAGTATTGGGAGTTTCAGACCAACAACTTGTCCAAATGTACTCAACCAGCTTATCATGTACGTTAGGCCTTTCACAGTTGCTAAATCTTTACGACCTTTACTAAACTCAGCCATTAATTTCGCCGTATTGCATGGGTGTAGCTGATAAAAAGGTCTCCCAAGCACGGGATGCTCTTGTTGCGTCAGGCTCTCCCATTTCTGGTGAAGGATCTGTTCGCTGTGTTGTGGGCTTACCCTTCTCCACATCTCCTGAAGCGTCAGAAGTTTCCCCGAGTGATTGTAAGCATTGAAATACAACACAGGCACAGAATAGCTGATACTGTAAGTGATGTGATATTCGTATGTTATGATGGTCTTCGAACATGTATTGTCAATGGCTGAAGGATCTTCCAGGCACAGTTCTTCACAGTCTTCCATAATGTCAATAGTTCCTATATTGTCTTTAGTATTCCCATCTTTATCACTGTCACATTTCTCACGTGGAGGAGGGCAATCTCGTAAAACATCTTCAATGCGTTCCAACTTCATGAGGTAAAAGTTTCCTTCTTGTAGGGCATCACCTTTCGCTTCCCAACCATCTCGAAGCTCCTGCGACAGCTTGAGGAATTCGAGGCAACTCCCGGTGAATTCTTCATATGATATGGTGCCCATCACATCTGGTGGAAGAAGAAAGACAATTTGACTTGTTTTAGCCTTTTATGGCAAAACATTATTTCCGATGACGACTGGCAAACACTCTCGCTTGACAATGGGATACGCAGTACTGTCAGAATTCGTTGATAGATGGATTTTTCATTGGCTTGGTGCAGTCTTTCCTTCAGATGACCAATTTCAATGTAGCAGGCTCGTGCTCTTTCAACTCGATAAAAATGACTAATAAGCCTTAAACATATATGTAATGAGCATGAAAAAAATCTATTTGTTAATAAATTTATACTTAATATTTCTTGTGATTTTGATTTGATTTGGTTTAGTATTAGTTAAACGAAAGTTAAATGCAAGGCACAAGTTCCTCTTTAGTGCAGCATGTACTATACTGTATTGTTTCTTTTTGTGTTGCGTACCGTTAACTGTATCTAAAAATACAAGCCATAATTTCAGTTGAAAACACACTACCACAACACTGTATCCCATAGCACCCTTTCCTCCATCACAACGACCCTAACAACTACCCTCCCACGCCATACGGTTCCTCAAAGCACTCTTCTCAATGCCATACCATCCCCTGTAACACCTCTCCTATTGCCATACCATTACCCACACCACCCTTACCAC
>NW_020868704.1:139170-154170 GCF_003789085.1 Penaeus vannamei
GTTATAAGATTGACAACAAACTCTCAATAAACCAACTGTATCATGATGCAGCTATCTGTGTAATCAACATGGTTACAGGTAGCCAACTGGAAACTCAAGTAAATATTCAATCCAATACTGTGTGAAGATACAGAAAAACAAACAATATTGCTTTATGAAAGAAATTAATTTAAATTCCCTTCTGTGTGAATTACCTCTATCTAGGTATGTGAAATATAGCAATGAATTATGGTCAGTTTGCTAAAATTGTACGAGGCCCAAACTAATGAACATATGCATATACGGACATGCATTCCCACAGAAATAATTACATATCTATGACAGATATGCATTCATCTATCTATCTGTCCAGATGATATGTATGTATCTACATATAGATATGCATTTATTTTGGTGTATATGCATGTCTATATAATGAATATTTATTGCATCTGGCCTCGCAAAACTTTTAAAATCTGGCTGCTAATATATTAAAGAGGGTACTATTTGATATGCAATGACTAGCATCTTGTCCACTGAATTAACGACAGAGAATATACCGACACTAATACACTAAGAAAATTCTGGATCTGTTAAACATTAATTATACCGAAAGTAGCTGTATTGACAAACAGAAAAATACTTGAAAGGTCGATTCAACGAGACCGACCTGCTGATCCCCTGAAAAAAATCACTTTTAACTCCTATTCTCATTGATATTACTTCTTAACAAGCCTCTGTAAGTAATTGTATGAGACTGATATGGGTTAAATAATCAATGTGATATAATATCATACCGAGAAAGTGAAAAAGATGTGATGAAAGGGCAAGATATGTCACTTTTTGTCCCTTGAATCTAATGCAATGTTTGTAAACAGAGAAGCAAACATTAAAGTTAAGGATAGGATACTTACCATGCTTGGGAACGTATAAATTGTGATACTACGAAGTATGTTATCAGCGACTCTATTAAGCAAACGCACTATTATACTCTTCGATCATGTGATTTATATCATGCAAACATATAATTTAAGGTGTCTTGGACTTATAGCTTGGTTTCTTATTGAATGTTTTTTTTTCTCTTATGTTTAAATTATCAGAAAAATCAAAACAGAAGATTTTTTTACTGCCATCTACCGATTGTAAGTAAAACATTATAACTGAATGTAGCATTCCTATCTTTGCTGTGGAAGTGTCATTCGATATTGAATGATTTTGAAGTAAAATTTTCAATAGAAACTTTTATAGAAAAAAAAATATCAAGAATATCGAATTTACAAATTAGAGATAGAAAACCCCAAATCTTTTTATGTGAAAATAACTACCGCCTATTCTAACAAAATTACACTTACCATTTACTACTGATTTGCGTTTGGGACATCGCAGATGAATATCAAATGCATTCTTATGTTGGATCGATGGACAAAGATGGGCAAAAATATATAAGAATAAAAATCATGCTCAGAAGCTTGCAATTAGCTAACTTTCACTTATGATTAGAAATATCGTCGCAGACCATCCTGAGGAATTTTTGCATTTAAGATTTATTATATGTTGCTGTAGAAAATGATTGAAAAGAAAACAATAGAAAAATCAAATTGAACAACAAATATGGTTCGGTAATGAATAGAATTTCTTAAAAAGTAAATTTACAATTATACTGTTTTTTTCCTGATATCTGTCTGGGACCTGTGAGTCTGGGGTTTGTTTTGAAAGAACATGTGAGCGGAGGACCGAGTGTGGACGTGGTGTGAGGCGCGAGGAGTTTTCGGTTTATTTTCTTTATTTCTGATGTAATTTGAGCGATTGTTGATTTGAGTTGGATTGATTACATAGATCTGCCATATTTAAAAAGTTCTTTGAGGTTATTGTTATTGCTATGTCGAGGGAGAACAGGCATGAGGGAGGCTCGTAGGGCCAGGTGGGAAGTGTATTTTTTTTTAATTTTTATTTTATTAGTTATCGCTATTTTTACAATAAAAGAGATGCATTTGACCGGTTTTGATTCTATCTTGGTCAGAAATGCATGTATATCTGACGAATAGTGAAACGAAACTGGTAAAATGCATCTTTTGTATTGTGAAGACATCCATTCTCATTCATACTTTTTCTATATTTGTCAACACGAATACAGTTTACTGCTATTTGTTACTGAATGCGATTTTCCCTCAAGAGACGAAGTCGCGAAACCAAAGTATTGTGCGATTATAAGAAATCTAACCTTGACCTTTCCTAGTTTATTTATACCCTAGACATGGGTAAGCCCCTTGTACCCTCCTTTGTTAACACTTCGTGTCAACTTATAGAAAACGCGACATTAAGAACTCTGTCTGTGTGAGGGTGTTGTGGATATGTGCCATCATTTCTAGTGTCAGTTACGGTGTTGTGTGATGTTACATGACACCCAATACTTGTCTTGTGATTGGAGGCAAGACACGCTGCTAAACTCTGCCCGCTCTTGTGACGTAATGGGAATAGCTGCTGATGACATTAAGCTGTTTTGATATATTGATTATTATTTTGACTGGTACAATTTTGGAATTTGATATCTTATGGTAGGTTGTACAATGACATAGATATACTTCGTGCCTTCCCCCGTTATCGGGACTTAACACATCAAGATTGTCGGCAATGATTGCTATGGAAATGATCATCAGATTCGTTCTTGTCACGTGAGAATAAATATGATGTAGATATTGTCTGGGAAGTCCTGATTATCATAAAGGGTAAAATAACCAGCCAAATAAAGTACTAATTTGCATGAAAATAAATGATAGATGAGAAGTGCGTCTCGTAACTCGGTAAATGTTTACTGACTATTCAATTCCTATCGTGTAATATTTGCGTTAGGTGTAACTGTGAGCGGTGATATGCAGGGGATATTTTCATCATTTAGCTGTAAATTTGAGGCCACTGCAGCTGTACCTATGTGGTTTATGACTATTTCTTATGCTCTGTAAGATGGGAGATGCATAAATTGACATTTTAATGGAGATGAATATCCTGGAAAAATTTATGTGAAAATTTGAAAAAGGCAATCTTAACCCTTCAGTGATGGGTACAGCTTTATCCATCATGTTGTAATCGCCTATAATGTATATAAGTGTCATGACTCACAAGGACGGTAAGCAGCTTAGGCCTAGGCACAAAGTCCAGACTGTTGCATGATATTACAGCGCCAAAAAATTCAGGCCCTATCGTGATAGGGTTGATAATTGTAAATTATGTGTGTATAATTCTTCATCTCTTTGAGCAGATTATTATTACCTAGAACAATTCTTGGGAACTTTGAGGGAAAGAGTAAAAATAATATCTAAGTGAAGTTACACATCTAAAGAGTTTTTATTAACAGCATTCCTGAGTAAAGAATTTTGAGGGAAAGAGTAAAAATAATATCTAAGTGAAGTTACACATCTGTTCAGGTGTTATCTTGCTAGTCAGATGTGATTTTGTATTTAGGTAGAGGGCTGTGGAGGTGGCGGCTTGCAATAAAGGGAGTTCAGAAGGCAAGGCCTTCTAGCAATAGCAGAAGCACATGAAAACCATATCAAGTATTTCACAGATGTTCCCAGAAATTACCAAGGGATACTTCATACCCTCCGTACCCTTTGGTTTCTAGTGCGGTCATTATTTTTGGCCGGCACAAACTAAAACCACTTCACAGGATACCACAAGTAATCCACCCATATCAATTTTAATGAATTTAAAATGGAGGATCTACATTAGACATGTAAACTAACATTAGATAATTTTAAATGTACATTGAAAAGCTCAAAATCGTGACAAGTTTAAAACATGACCTTTTTCTTCTGTTGTGGTTATAATCATACATCTGTCATCATAAACCAGCAAACATTGCTGAATTTTACATTGCATATTGCATTTAAGTTCAGTGATTTACTGTGGATCATTTGTCTTCATAAGCCCAAAATCCTGTCCCTTCATTAAACGATTAAGCTTCATGTATGGTAACTTGAACAATCCTGATTTCCAGATTCTGACAAAATGGCTGTTTCAACTGGACGCCAAGTCAAGAAACCAAGGGTGGTGGAGGAGCACCTGGAGTCAGATGATGGAGAGGTCAACCTGGAAGAGGTCGACAGTGGCTCAGATAACTATGACTTTGAACCGGGGGACGACTTGGAGGACATCAAGCAAGAAGTGGAAGACTGGAACGACACACTAGAAGAAGTGGAAATGGAGCAGGACGACTTCACAGAGGAGATCAAACAAGAAGAGGACAGTGACAATGAAGAATGGAAGAACAAGAGCTCAAAGAAAGGCAGTAAATGGGTGGATGAGGCAAAAGGATGGGGTGAAGGGGATGACAACTTCGGCGATGTTGAGTCTGGCAGCGGTGATGAGGAATCTGGAGCAGAGACTGATGGAAGGAAGAAGAAGAAAAAGAAAATTAAGAGCAAAGGTCAGACTAAAAAAAAGAAAGTGAGAATAGAGAGAGAGGACTTGTCTGACTCAGATGATTTAAAAGAGGAAAAGGAAGAGGAGGAAACAGACGAGGATGAAGATGATAGTGACAGTGCTTCTGAAAGTGACGATGATGGTGGCGTACAAGAAGCTGGCATGGGATTGGCTAACGTTCTAAACATGATTTTGAAGTCAAAGAAAAAGGGCAAAGAAATTCTTACTAAGGCTAAGAAAGACGATGATAGGAGAGTTAGATTTGATGAAGACTTTGAGGTTGTTGATGAAGAAGGAAATGTTAGAAAAGTAGTGAAAGAAGAAGAGGTAAAAGATGCAGTCAGAATGTCACTGCATCAGAAACAACTACAGGTTAGTTCATTTCTTTTCTTTTTTTTTAAATTGATTTTTCCTTTCTGTCCACTTTAATTTCAATGTCTAGACAAGTATATATGTGTGATTTTGATATTTATATGAAAGATTCAAATGCTATTATTGTTTTTCTTTTCTTCCTCTTAAGTTCTATAAATTGAATCGTTTTGGGTATCCGTAATAAATTTTCGATGATGAATTTCATACTGTATGATTGAATTATTGTAATGATATGTGGAAAGCAAATTCTTGACTCCTTTTTAAAAATTTAATGCCCTCCTTTCTTCATATAAATAGGTAAAAAGGGAATGAAATAAAATTTTCAGAAGCAAAATTGTATTTCAGAGAAAAGCATGGATAAACCAGTTTCACGTAAAGCCAACGATATTAGACAATCGGGAAAAGGAGAAGGCGCTGAAGGTTATAGCCACCCAGTAAGTATGAGGAAAGGTTGCTTTCATATTTTGACGGGATTTGGTTGAGTGAAAGTATTTCTCATTCATTTGTGTGTGTTGTTCTGATATATGATTTGATTTTTATATTCACATATTTGTTATTTATTCATTCATTCATTTTGTTTATATTTTGTGTATTTGTTTGTTATTACCTACTTTTTTTTTTTTTTTTTTGGGGATGTAAGTATGTGTATGGTTAAAATGTGTGATTGTTTTTGCATGCACATGTTTTAAGGTAAGTTGAAAAAGAAAATAAGAGACAAGGAAAGAAATTATAGCTTAGCTGATGTAAAGCAAAAAGTACTTTTGAAAATGTAATAACTGTTATCTGTTTTCTCTCAGTCTTATTTTGGGATATTTTTCCATGTAGACATTATACAGTGTCTTTCCCAGTCTTACATAGATGGATAGATGTAGATTTAGGTAGATATGTATAGACACGACTAGATATTTATCATACGTCATGCTAAGATTGTGATACACATATGTTGTTTTTGAAAGTAAACATTCCCATCTTTCAGTGGAGTTGTACAGTTATTTGGCGCTATTGAGAAGCACAAGAGCATAATCTCGAAGAAGATGGCAGAGACCAAGAGTGTCATTGGAAAAGAAACATTGCTCGAGAATATTGGCAAGGAGGATTTCCTGAAGGTGCTCAAGAGGAAAGGCAAACAGATGGAAGATGTGTACTCTGAAGACGAGGTTAAAAAGGCGAGTAGTTTCCTCATATTGAATGTACGAGTAAGCACGGGTCAGGGATTCCTTGCTTTTAAATAGTTCTCAGTTCTAAGCCACACAGAGAGTCATTCGTCTGGAGTCTGTCAGAGTCATTTGTGATTTTCTCTCTTGGGTCGAGTATGGTGGTGAATTTTCTATTCAAAAGGAGACTATAGATGTTTTAGTGTTGGCACCACATTGTTAATCTCTTTTATTATCATAGTGTTGCTTTAGGTACTGTAACATGATGGTGCCTCCCACCTGCCCACACAGTCACACGTAGATATACTTTTATTTAATGTATGGAAAGGGTAGTAACTTGAATACCAAAGGTCTACGTGAGAATTTTTTTGGTATGGTGGCATCAACTTCAGTAGCACAGACTTTTAAACGAGATCTATGAATATTGTGTGCATTATCTCCTAATGCCTTACGTGATTTGTGCATTTAGATTAATTGTATCTTGTTCTATCAGGAATTGAAAAAGGAACCTGAAGAAGTCCCGAGTAAGAAGCCAAGGTGGAGCGTCCTCTCCGAAAACTTTTACAAGGAGCCAACACTACAAGGTTGGGATCAAGAGAGTGATGAAGACGAGTAAGTTGTTATGTAATTAATATGTTTGAGAATGTAACATATTTATGTATTATGTCCTTGAATTCATAAAATTTATATGAAAAGGTAAAGAAATGAATTGTTTTTATAAGCCTGTAGTTTTTCTCACCTCAGATTTTTTTTCATTAAACATCTTTACTCCTTATTGTTGTTATTATTTCCAAGGTGCTATTATTATCATATATGTATATATGTAATATAAAAAAAAATCATGTGCAAATTTTAGCATATTTATTCTATTCAACTTTTGTACCAATGTCGTATTAGTGTGTTTTTCATATGCCAATTTCATTTAAATGGAGGCCTATTCTTACTGTATTTACTGTACCGTTAAATCTTGTGGGTAGCGTAGCATAATGGTCTTTAAGGCTCGTGGGAATGAATTCATTCCTCTGTTGAGTGTGGCAAATTTCAATGGTCATGGAAACATTTGTAACCCTTAATATATTATTTAATAACTAAACAATGAACAAATGGCATATCATTCTGTAAATCTTAGCAATACACATGATAATTAAAGTAAGCAATATTCTCAAATAATTCAATTCATATCTAAGGTTAATTCTATACCCTCCCTTTTCCTATTAATTATAAATCAAAATTATATTAATAAACAAAATTGAAAATACATCTGAGACGAAATCAAGACCCTCATTCCCAATCTATCCCCATTCTTTCCATGATTTTTCCCGGGACATAAGCCAATCATTACCTTCCTTTTACCTTTACAATTTCCCTCTCTTACACTTCACTTTAATAACTAATTACCTTCTCAATCTATTCACTGATACCACCGGAACTGTAACCTGCGACTACATCCGTTACTGTATCCACGGACTATTAAAATAACTAAATAACTAACATTATTTTCCCCTGGCAACAAGGCGTTATGGCGAGCTCTTCTCGCCGCATTCTCCAACATTTCTCCTCTCTGTGTATGGGAGGAAGGCCAGGACTCGTCTAAATATCACAAATTGATACAAAGGGATTTAACAACTACATTAATAAACTTATCAAGCATTGTGATCTATAATAGCAGGGTAAAAAATGACTTAAAATACCAGCACTCAGCTTACCTGTGTAAGGGAGGAAGGCCAGGACTCGTCTGACGAGAAATCGTTAAAGTAACGAATTCATTGCTTTCCCCCAAATGAATTGTTAACATTTAAACAAAAAAACGATTTAAAAATGAGTATTATAATTTACTCTATTTGTTATAACACAAAATTTTGATATGCCTTTAGATTTATGAATATATGTAAACACATGTTTCAGTGACAGATATGCATCTTTGAAATCAGAAAGAGTGCACCTTTTTAAATGTTGAATGAATAATGATCTTGACATATATATATATATATATAATATATTATATATATATATAATTATATATTTTTTTTTTTTTTTTTTTTTTTTTTTTTTTTTTTTTTTTCAAATCTGCTTTATTGAAATTTGGGGCCATTAAGCTGAGAGAAGCTTCCCCTTCCACTGTGTATCTCTCTGTCTATCTTTCTTTATCATTTTCCATTTCAGTATCTTCTGTCAGGGTTATAGGAACCCTACTTTTCATTCTTTTTAATGGCCCAACTTCACCTTTTTTTTTTTTCTTATTATTATCTAAACCTAGAACTATCTGTAAAAGAAAGAGAAATTAAATGCCAGTGCCTATGATTAATAAAAGCTAATGTTTGTGAAATCGTGGTTTGACTGGTTTCTCGTCTCTGATAAGAGGTTTCTGCATAAGAGCTTGTGTTTATAAAATTCAATATATGGCTAAGCTCTTCTGTTTTTGTGTTTGTTTCTTCTTCTTCTTCTTCTTCTTCTTCTTCTTCTTCTTCTTCTTCTTCTTCTTCTTCTTCTTCTTCTTCTTCTTCTTCTAGAGGTGAATGTTGTACAAGATCGTGTTCTGCATGTCTTGAGCTCACTGGATATATCAACTTGTTCATAGAAATATTTTGTGAAAAGTTGTCATGTATGCCATCAGGATGCCCCACTATGTATTGTGAGGGATTCAGGCAGTAAAACCCACTTTTCCTTGAGCGATCCACGAGGTTGTCGATCAATGCAGAAATACGTTTGTACTTAATAGTTCCATTAATGTTTGGGGGAGATTTCTTTTACCTTTAGATTTAGTAGTAGGGCACATCGTATGTTTCATTGTCTTTTTAGTTTATCATCATTCATTACTTCCTTCATTCACACCTTTGCCTTTATAAGGTAGCTAAGCATATATCATACTACTCAGTGTCCTGGAAAGATGAAGACATTAACTGTTTTTGCCGAAATTGCCTACAATGGCTTGTGGGATGTTTTATTCTATTATTATCATTATTTAATTAATGCTTTAATTTTGTTATCCTGGTATATATTGATGAAACAAGGGTATGGTTGTAACTTCTTTTAGTTATACAATAATCATCTGATTTAGAAGCAGTAAGAGGTAAGGAGCATAACCCTTGACATATAGAGAATAGATTTAAATGTACTCGACTGAAAACTGGGAACACTACGCCATGTATCAGTTGGCACATAGTGTACGCAATGTGTTCGAAGTAGAAATACAGGAAGCATAATTGTAATTTTATTGGAATAAGGGTACAGAGAGAGTGACACTAAAGTATAAGATTTGAATTAGTTTTGCCTACATCTACCAAGCCACTTCTTATTCAGTGAAGCAGTGTAATAATGAAATATATACTGTTATCTTAATAGATGTGACAATTTCTTTAAAATGTTCAGGAATACTCAAGGTGACTAGAATCTCACATAATGCTATTATGACACTATCAAGCAACTGTTGAAATAAGAAATCACATTCAGCATTTATTATCTGTAAAATGTGGTAATAGTTCAGTGATATAAATTTAAAAGTAGAGAAAAGCTAGCTTAAATTAAAGTTCACAACTACGGATATATTGTAAACTTGCACTCGCTTGGTTCTTGAGTGAATATTATTATTGTGCTAGAATTGATAAGAAAGATATGAGCAGCGTATATTCTTAACATTACTCAAAATCTGTAATCTGTTTACCTATTTAGATTCTAAAACTTGATTACAAGAAGTGTGAATGTGTTAAACAACCAAGGTTATAAAGAATATTTCATACTTATTGGTAATATTGATATGTCTTGGTAATTCACATGATTAAATAGATGAAAAAAAAGTTGGTAGAATATACACAGTGTATCCTATTTATATTATATATGACTTAGATAGTAATGTACCAAGTTGTAAACTTTTTAGTTCTTGATCAGGAGGGCATATATGAAAAGGAATTTTACAATTTTGTAAAAAAAAAAAAAAAACTAACTAGAGAATGTTGAGCATTACATTAAAAATATGTGGTTCTTAGCTGTTAGAGAGATCATCAGTTATTTCACTGTATTGGTACAAGTTTAGCACACAAAAAGAAACAAATCTTTAGTCTGTTATGCAACAAGAGTGAAAGTTCCTCAATGCAGTATACTTTATTAATGTTTCATTATTATATATTCATCAAAAAACACCTAATGATTAAAACCCAAAATTATTCAATATCACTCATGCATTTCTCTACATCTCTCTACATGTTCCTTTTTTATGAATAGCTAGATGAAACTGGTTTTATTTGGAGAGGACACCTTGGCCAGCAACAAATATCTGCTTCATTGTCATAACATAGCATGAGAAGGAAAATCCTGCAGAAGAAAATAAAGCAAGTGTACTTACAGACAGACAGACAAATAGATAGGTAGATAAGATGACACGTTAATTGATAAATCCAGTTAAAGTTTGACAGGTAATGACAAAAGGAATATAAACAGTACTATGAGTTAAAACAAATAAAATAAGTACATCAGTTCGTAGGCCTGATCATCATGGATGTCGTGTTGAGGGAGTAGCCAAGACCTGTCCAAGACTTGTATATAATCCCTTCTCCGTCGTAGGAGTTTGGTCCCTCGATGTAAGGTCCGTTGAGGTTGATGGAAAGACACGCCACGTACCACCATCCACCGGGGAAGCTGGTGGGTGGAAATGGAGGTTCTGGTTTAGGTAGGGCTATGAATGGTGGATATCGAGTGTTGAATGATTGTGAGAGAGACTGATTAAGGATGAATGAAGGAAGTGCAAATTGTGATGAAACTACAAATGGTGACAGGCTGGTCATAATGGGCCTTCTAAATGGCAAATTATTGATTGTACAAAGGATTCATAATCAATGTTTGGGTGAGCTTTATTAACAGAAAACTAGTGCAAAAATGGAAGGTGACTAAAATTAGATTAAGAACAGTATTTTTTCTAGAAGTAAAAGCTTGTGATATTTCCTGAGTGCTATTATTGCAGAAAATTAACTGCAGATACATAATCTATACGTCAATTTGTACTTACGCGGCCGCACAGCTCCAAGAAGCAATATCCAAGTCCTTGTCGATTGTGGAGAAGTAGGACCCAGTGTGATAGGCCATGGAGTCCCCAGCCGTGCCAGAATACCCGGACACATTCAGCTGAAAGTTATCCTCGACGCCCCGGATGGAGAAGTGGCTGAACTTGGCCCACCTGGTCAAGCCCGTGAAGTCGCTGAGGTCGATCCGCAGCTCGTTGGGAGCCTGGGTCGTGAGGGCGTGGATGAGGTCGTTCCCGAGCCAGAACTCTCCGGAGGGCCTGTGGCCGAAGCCGCTCCTGTATTCTTCCCACGAAACGGAGAAGTCGACGCGAGGCTGAAGGTCCCGGCGCCGCTGGATGACCGTCCAGCCTCCGCCCTCCATGGTCATGTCGCAGTAGACGCTGACGGAGGCCTTGGGGCAGCAGTGGAAGGGGTAGATGGTGTACATGCCGTCCACCTGGTTGCCCTTCCGGCGCACGTCCACGCAGTTTCTGAAAGGGCGGAGAGCAAGAATTGTAAGAGCAAGATCTATGTCAAAGCTGAAAGTGTTACATATGTATGTCTGTATATATATATGTTTTACATATATATATATATATATATATATATATATATATATATATATATATATATATATATATATATATATATATATATATATATATATATCTATATATATATATATATATATATATATATGTGTATGTGTATGTGTGTTTATAGACCATACAACACCATCTCCTCAGGCTCTGCGAGTCGCCCAGACCCCTCATCTTCTGGGCCGCGACGCCCTCCTCCAGGATCTCGACGTCGCAGAGGGTGAGCGCGGCCGGGGCGGCGCCCACGCTCTGCAGCGAGAGGAAGCGGCCGCGCATGGGCGTCGAGGGCGTGAAGTCCGCCACGGCGCCCACGTGGGGCGAGCCGGCGTTCTGGCCGAACTGCGGGTTGGAGGCGTGCGCGGGCGAGTCCCCCAGGCGAGCCTCCACGGACGCGAAGTCGCCGCTGACGCCGTCCTGGCGCGTGTGAACTCTGACCCGGGCCACGCGCCGCGCCGCGCCCAGGTCAGCCAGCCACCAAGGGCCCGACTCGACGGCGCTGGAGAAGCACTGCGAGAGGTCCGAGGTCAGGAAGCCGTTGACCGCCTTCTGCGCCTCCGAGCCAGCGGCCTCGCTCGAGGCTGAGGTCGCCGCGGGCCGCAGGCGCACGGGGTTCGTGACCCAGGAGGTGTGGCACGCGTCGAAGGTCACGGCAGCGGGGGCGACGCCGGCCCAGTGCCGCGACACCTTGATGCTGAACATCTGGCACACGCCGCCTGCAGGGAGGGGGGAGGGGGGGGGGGTAAAGTGAGTGGTGCAACTACACGCCAAAGTTCAGTGAGGTAATAGATAAGAGTTTATTGAGTAGTTACTAATTCAAAGTTCAATGAGTATTTAGTAAATTAACTTGGAAGTTCAGCGAGTAGTTAGTAGATTCAACATCTACATACTTGAATAATATTCCCATACAATACACACGCAGAAACCACACACGTGACCCAGACAGCCGCCTTGAATGAGGACTTGTGCACGGAGTAAAAACCAAAGATACACACTTGAATAACTTATATAACATTATTTATTGTAGTATACATGCACTAACTCACTCAATTAATTAACAATAAACAAATAGCCCCAGTTTGACTGACTTTCTCAACAAACTGAAAAATATATAATTTTTATCAATGTCATTACTATTGTTATTATTATTATCATAATCATCATTATTATTATTGTCATTCATTTGTTGTTGTTGTTATTATTATTATTATTATTATTATTATTATTATTATTTTATTTATTGTTGTTTGTTGTTGTTATCATTAGTCATTATCATTATTAGTTATATTATATTATTATTATTATTATTATTATTATTATTATTATTATTATTATTATTATTATTTATTATTTTATCATTATCAATCATTTATTATTATTATTATTTTATGATTATCACCATCATCACATCATCCTCACCATCATCATCATCATCATCACACCTCTCCTCCTCATCCATCATCATCATCATCATCATCATCATCATCATCATTCTCCTCCTCCCTATCATCATCATCATCATAATCATCATAATATCACCATCACACACACGCTGAAATTGCACATCGATCTTGCAAACAATGACCACGTGATCAGCTGTCAAAAAAGCTTAGAAGAAAAAGGTAAATAAAAACGACACACGTGGCAGAGAGCGAAGTAATTTGGACCTTAATGACATCGTGTCTGTATAACATTGTATGTTTCAATGTATATTATGAAATGGATATTTACCGTATATGTAGTGTCTTTTTTTTTTTTTTTTTTTTTTTTTTTTTTTTTTTTTAGGCTTGACGGAAAAAATATATGTAAAAACTTACGTATTTGATCTTATTTTTTTCTTTTTCTTTTCTTTATCTACATAAACTTTTTGAAGGAAGACTTTAAAAAATACGTATATTTTTTGCTGATTAAATTAAAGTATAGCGTATCCTGATAAAACAAAACATATCTTCTATATATAAAAGGGATTATCTATCATAATGAAAATCACATTTGCAATTCTGGTTATATATCTTAGTGAAGTTGTTTTATCTCTGTGAATCTTGTTTATTTTTATGATTTATGTATGATTTATTGGTCTATTATTTATTTATTATTCTATTATGATTAATTTATGATTGGTTTATGATTTGTTTTGTTTATTTTTATGGTTTATGTATGACTTGTCTATCTATTATTTATTTATCTATTATGATTGGTTTATGATTGGTTTTGATTTATTTTCTTATTTTTATGGTTTATATATCTTTGATTTATTTATTATTTATTTATTTATTATGATTTATCTTGGAAAAAAGACGCGCCGAAATGTCTGACATCGTTGCTCTCTTCTCTTCCTCTTATTCTTCTTTGATTATTTCTTTGTCACCTCCTCCTCCTCCTACTCCTCCTTCTTCGATTTCTACTTCGTTGTCTTCTTCTCCTCCTTTTTCTTCTTCTTCGGTTTATTTGTCTTCTTCTCCTCCTTCTTCTCTTTACTTCTCTCTCTCTTCTTCTTTACTTCTGCTCCTTCTTCTTATTATTTTTTTCTCAGGTTTCCACTTCTTTGTCTTCTACACCTCCTTCATCTTTTCTCTCCTCCTCCTTCTTCTTTTCTTCTTCGGTTTCTACTTCTTTTCCTCCTCCTCTTCTTTTTATGTTTCTTCTTCGTTTTCTTTTTATGTTTCTTTTCCTTCTTCTTTTCCCTTTTCTTGTTCTTTTGTCCATCTTCTTCTTTTCCTTTTTCTACTTCTTTTTTTCTTTTTCTTTTTTTTTACTTCTTTTCCTTTTCCTTCTCCTCTTCCTCTTCTTCCTACTCCCTCGCGTTTTGCTTTTTTATTCGATATACACGAAACTGTGTTGATGGGATATCATTTTTATAAGAAAAAATATTGTCCTTTTTGTTCCCCTTCTACTTCTGCTTCTTGTTTCAGTTTCTTCTTCTTCTTCTTCGGTTTCTTCATCCACTTGCAATAAACTTATTTCGACAGAAAATCACGATTCCATATTCGATTTACATCAAATCTTGTTTTTAATTTTTAATTTAATTTAATTTATCTTTTATAAGACCTATATTATATATTTTTTCTTATCTTCTGCTTCTACTTTTTTATTTTATTTTGCTTCTTCTTCTTCTTCTTTCTTCTTCTTCTTCTTCTTCTTCTTCTTCTTCTTCTTCTTCTTCTTCTTCTTCATCTTCTTCGGTTTCTTCACCTTTTTCTTTCTCAACAGGAAAGCTTTTGTGTGTTTTTTTATGGGACATGTTTCCTCCCATATCCTGTTATGTCCGCCTTAGGACCTGTTTATAATGCTTTTTATTTCTCGCTAAAAATGTATATTTCAGTCGCGTGTCACAAAGTTCATAAAAAGCAATAACTCTTCCGTGTGGAAATTTAGTAATAATATCTTCAACATGTACTGTGAAAGGTGAAACGTTCGCTTAAAGGAGGTTAAGATACACGCCCTCTCATCTGTTTTTGGCAGAGACACGAAAGCTGACAAGAAAGC
>NW_020868704.1:166670-169170 GCF_003789085.1 Penaeus vannamei
TTTTTTTTTTTCTTTTCTTTTCTTTCCTTCTTCTCTTCTTGTAAATAGCCAGCATATCCGTTTTACACAATACACAGACATACACACACTCACCAACAGACACACTTACACAGACACATATGGATATAGATAATAAAAGATAGATAGATAGATACAGATAGACAGATCGAACGATATACAAATATACAGTAATTGGCATCCCATTTGTCAAGTTGCTATGTAATCTTTTTATTGACTTTTTTTCTCAAGCTCCATCTCTGATTCTTCATTTCTCTCGAGTTTTCTCATTTTTCTATCTCATTTTTTTCGTTTTTTTTTTTTTTCAATTTAAATATCTACTCATGATGGATCACGGTCCCCAGAATTTTTTTTTTTTTTTTTTTTTTTTTTTTTTGGTGGCAGGCGAGGCATAACTTTTGTAGACTTTTGTGGGCATGGCAACTTACAACATACTTAGAAGAAAGTCTTAGTCACGTACTTTGACAGTCCTGTTGTAAGATAAATCTAGTGTGTGTGTGTGTGTGTGTGTGTGTGTGTGTGTGTGTGTGTGTGTGTGTGTGTGTGTGTGTGTGTGTGTGTGTGTGTGTGTGTGCTTTGCCTTGAAAAAATGATAAACCTCATATTATGTGTTATTTTCCCAATAGGACAAAGATAAAGTTATTTTCTGTACTGTTTTAAAGCGTTTTATAACGATGCAAAACGATATTTTTTTTTTTTTTTCTTTTTCACCTCCAGCGACCAAATCAGAAAATTGGATTTAGTTTACGCTCGTCGAAAATTCCACAAAAATAAAGCATCTCTACTTAACTTCATTGACCTCACAGTATGTGGGGCAGTTCACTGTGAGGGAGAATTTAGAATTTTTTGTATAAAACCCTCTAGATAAAGTGAGCAATATAGCTAAACTTCAAATAAACATAAGTAGCGTTTTATCTTTAAAATGCAAAACTCAATCAGCTGTTTAGAACATAATAAAAAAAGGTAACCGTAGATAACAAAGTGACACGATTTATATAAACAAAAGAAGGAAATTGTGAAAGGATATCGAGAATTGAAAAAAGGAAAAAAAAACTGCTCTAGGAAATACTTGTCATTCTCCTTCCTTCCGTCTCCTTCTCGTCTTCTCCTTCCACCGCGTTCTCCTCCTCCTCCTCCTCCTCCTTCTTCCCTCCTCGTCCTCGTCCTCCTCCTCCTAATCCCTCCTATTCCTCCCTTCCCCCCCTCCTCCTCCTCCCCTTCCTCCACCACCGCCTCCTTTTCCCCTTCCACCCATCTCCTCCTCCTCCTCCTAACCACCTCCTCCTCCTTCTCTTCCAACACCACCACTTCTCCTCCTTTATTCCACCACCACCGCCTCCTCCTTATCCACCACCACCGCCCTCCTCCTTCCTTCCCTTCCCCCCTCCTCCTTCCCTCCCTCCTCCCTCCTTCTCATCCCTTGCTTTGTGTGGTTCCGCGGTCATTCCGTTCCCCGCAACCGATGGCTTTCCTCCGAACCGTCATCATGAGGCGCCATTTTCTCCCTGTGGCCTCAAAATTACCGGATATTGACAACTTTAGTCCAGAAAAACCCTATAACAAGAAAGAAGAAGATAATATTAACGGGAGTCTCGAATTTTCGTATTTTTGTTTATGTTTGTGCGTTTTGGAGAAGGTAACTGAGTGCCGTTCCGATCCAGGGAGATCTATCGAGGCAAAGGATTGTCGATAGATTTTATGCATTCTGGAAAATTCTTTGTCATCCCCCCCCCCACCCTCAGCTTCCTTCTCCTCCCTCGTCTGCTGCCTTGTCTTCTTCTTCTTCTTCTTCTTCTTCTCTCTTTTTTTTCCTTCCACATCCTCCCCTTCCATCTCTTCCTCCTCCTCCTTCTTTTTTCTCCCTCCCTCTCTTCTCCTTATCTTCTCTTCTTCCCTCTTCTCCTTCTCCTCCCCTCCTTCCATTTTCCGATCTCCCCCTTCTCTCCTCTTCTCCCATCCTCCTCTCCTCCTCCTCTCCTCCATCTCTTTCTCCTCTCCTCCTTCTCCCTTCCCCCTTCTCTTTCTCCTCCTCCTCTCCTCCTACCATCTCTTCCCCTTTCCTTTCTCCTTTCCCCCTTCTCTTTCTCCTCCTCCTCTCCTCCCATCTCCTACTCTTCTCCTCCTCCTCCTCCTCCTCCTCCTCACCTCTCCTATCTCCTCCTTCACCCTATCACTTGGACTTAACCTTTTGGCTCTCTTCAACTCCCTCCCTCCCTCCACCTTCTCCTCCTTCTCTCCTCCTCCTTCTTCTCATCTCCTTCTCTCTCTCTCCTCCCATTCACCTATCTCCTACTCCTTCTCCTCCTCCTCCTCCTCCTCCTATCTCCTCCTTCACTCCAACCACTTGACTATCTTTGGCTCTTCAACTCTCTCATCACCCTCAGAACCTTTCAAACCTAATGTATAACTTCTCTGTTCTTGTGATTGTGATAATTATTGCAAAAAATATTGTCAGCAAAAAGAGCGATGATTCTGATACGAA
>NW_020868704.1:179170-181670 GCF_003789085.1 Penaeus vannamei
CACCCGAGAGCCCGCGCGGTTGGTACGCCCGAGTGCATATCCACCGAGACGTCCCGATGAGTCAGAGAAAAAAGTATACAAACGAATCAATTAAATTGCCACCAAAAAAAAAGACTACTCATCACATCAAAACACCTCATAATAATGAAAAAAGAAACACATTTAAGACACCCGAGAGCCGCGCGGTTTGGTACGGCGCCCGAGTGCATATCCACGAGGACGTCCCGATGAGTCAGAGGAAAAAGTATACAAGTCGAAAAAACTACACACATCAAAACACTCAAATAATGAAAAAAGAAAACAATTTTAAGAACCGAGAGCCCGCGCGGTTGGTACGCCCGAGTGCATGTGCACCGAGGCCGTCCCGTCGAGGCATCCAGGGGAGAAGGATCAGCTATCCCGGGGGGAAAGGGTCCGGGAGACTGTCCCTTTTGTGCAGTGAGAGAGGGGCGCTCACTATTCGTGTGCCACCAAACACCCAGCGATTGTCGAGAGGAGTTTCGGGAGGTTTCAGAGACGTAGAGAGGAGAGAAGAGGAAGAGGAAGTGAGAGGAACCAAGATGAAGTGGTTGATGGTCCTTGTGGTCAGCTCGTAGGTGAGTCAGAAGGGAGAGAAAGGGGGGTTTTTTTTGCTGCTGAAACGGGTTCCCAATATTCCGTAGTGATTTTGGGGGTAGTTGAACGAGTGGAAGGGTTTTCGAGCTGGCGTTTGGGACATAGAGGAAAGTAAAAGTTCTTGGTAAAAGGGAGAGTAAAAGGTCGGTCAAACTAAGAAAAAAGGGGTAAGTTTAATTTTTTTTTGTTGCAATAGGGCCGTCTTCCGCACCCGCTGTGTAGAGACCTTTTCATGCCGCGTTTCTTGTGTGATTTGCAGGAAGGTAACGCGAACTAGGTTTTGAGACGTGTGTACGATGGGCATGATTTAGAAATAAGGGTTTTCCAATAGAAGCAGGAAATAAGGGTTCTCCGATAGAAGCAGATGATAATATTTTTACAAGTTGTATCCAAAGGGGCCAGAAGAATGTGCCATCATCTCGGCTGAACACGACAATACAACCAAACTTAACGCAACGAAAAATAACCCAACACGACCCAAAACTATTCTAAGACTACCTAGCCTAGCCTAATACAGTGTAATCCAACCTGATTCAGTGAAACGCAACCCAACTTAACCCAACTTAACTCCCAAGCCAAATTGGGACACTAGCAACATGAACGAATGTACTGCATAACATTGGAGGTGATATTTATTGTTCTCTGGTAAAAAATCTATCTTGTGTGCTATGACCCTGTATTGAGTCATTACTTGTTTCACTAGTTCTTGGATGTAATGATAACCATTGTCGATATAGGTCATTATTATAATTTTAATCTTTTTGACTTAGGCTGCGAGTGGTGTTTTCCGCAATCTTTTTCTTTTATTTGTGGCATTACCGCTCATATTTGCAAATTATTTCTTGTACTGACAAATGCAACTTTTTGCTCTCTACAAGAATATTATCTTCATTTTACACAAGCTTGGTACATCCATACCAGAAAGATTAATCAATACAGTTTTGGGTGTAGACCTGTAGTATCATCTAATTCAGAACATAAAGTTTAGAAATGGTAAACTGACTAGATAAGGCTCTTTAGCCCATGAAAACCCAAATGAAATATTGATAGTAGTCAGTACTTTAGGAAAGGCCGGCAAACTTCCACCACATAAACTTTGGGAAGATAGTAGTTAATTGCAATTAGGGAAGGTCTGGGAAAATACGACTACTCTCAAAATTATTTTTAAACCTCTTCTCAATGTTGGGAATGATATTTTATGGGTTATAACTCACTTCTTTCTTCTCTTTTTCTCAGCTCTGCTGTCTGTCCTTTCTCACCTGTCCCTTGCCTCCCATCCCCTCCCCCCCTCCCCTCCCTCCCCTCCTCCCCTTCCCTTCCCTTCCCTTCCCTTCCCTTCCCTTCCTTCCCTTCCCCTTCCCTTCCCTCCCGTCTTCCGTTCCCGTCCCGTTCCCTTCCCTTCCCTCCCGTCCCGTCCCGTTCCCGTTCCCTTCCGTCCGTTCCCTTCCCGTCCGTTCCTTCCCTTCCCTTCCCTTCCCTTCCCTTCCCTTCCCTTCCCTTCCCTTCCCTTCCCTTGCCCTTCCCCTTCTTCCCTTCCCTTCCCCTTCCCTTCCTTCCTTGCCCTTCCCCTCTACCTCTCCTTCTTAGACTCTTCCCACCCTTACTTCTCTCCTCTCTTCCTCTCATCTCACTTCTCTCCTCTCTTCTCTCTCACTTCTCTCCTTTCCTCTCATCTCACTTCTCTCTCCTCCCCCGTCCCTCCTTTCCCTTTCTTTCATCCCTCCCCTCCCTCCCCTCCCTTCCCCATTCCCTTCCCTTCCCTTCCCTTCCCTTCCTTCCTTCCCTTCCTCCGTTCCCTTCCCTTCCCTTCCCTTCCCTTCCCTCCCTTCCCTTCCTTCCCTTCCTTCCTTCCTTCCCTTTCCTTCCCTTGGCTTCTCTGCCCTTC
>NW_020868704.1:189170-194170 GCF_003789085.1 Penaeus vannamei
AGAGAAAACTTGTTCATTTATGTATGTATGAGAAATGCACAGCAAAAATCTTAAGATGTTTACATAAGGCCCTTTCAAGTAATGCTGCCATTTTGTTATTTAGAACCAAGGAGTTTGATGTTGGTTGAGAGAGGGAGACAAGAAGAGAGAGAGGGATAAAGAGAGTGGGAGAGGAAGAGGAACAAGAAAGAGAGAATCAAGCAAAGATGTAGAAAGTGTAGGAACATTGGAAGTAGAGTCAAAGGCAGAGATAAAGACAAGGTATTTCCTGAGATGTTGCAATTGACCTAAAATAATTATTGTCACTCCTCAGTGTTCATGGCGGAGGAAGGCGAGGAGTGTCTCGTCAGTCAGAAAGACAACATTAGGGAGTGTGTGGAAGAGAAGGTTCCAGAGATAAAAGATGCGGAAGAAGACATGAGCTTACTATCCCCGCAAACTTTTACAATAAACGAGGCAAACTGCAAGTAAGTGGTGATGTGTTTCATTATGTTGCATAATTTTGGAAGTCCCCCCTTCCCCTTGTTGCTTCTTTCCTACTCTTGCTCGTAATGTTAATTTTCATTATTAATCTTTCAGAAAATTAAACGCCATGCATCACTGTGTTGTAAAGCACACCGAGAAATGTGAAGACCCGACACCAGCCAACATCCTGGACTCCCTTATAATCCAAGTGCTGAAGGTGACACCATGCTGGCAGACAAGTGGGGCGGAAACTGTAGCATCACAGTCGCAGTACCTCCTCTCGGACACGCTCACTCTCATGGCTGCGGCACTCACTGCGGCCAATATCCTGCTCTAAGGCATGAGTACAGTCGAGTGAAATGGAATTGATGTTTTATCTTAGATACAAAATACCCCTCCAGATTTCACGAGATTGTGAGCTCCTAAATGATATACATAACAAGAATAAGAGATATACTTAGTCTTGTTAATTAAAGTTTTTCAGTTACTGGAGAGTTTGCCAAGGCTGTGATCACGATATGTAGAAAGATATTTTTATTTGGAGAATGAATCCCCATAGTCAGAATTATTTACATATTTATCATTGAGATTATAATTATTATAAGGGAGTTTATTTGATTTTATTCTGATGACTTAATAGGGAATATAAATGTAGTCATTTATAATGGAAACTAATGTATGTATATGAGTATTTGTCATTTTTTCTCTTTTTTTTTTTATAATGAATTATGTATATATGTGTGTGTGTGTGTGATTGGGCTGTTGACTGCTAGCAAGCATTGGATATCTACCTATGTATGTGTCTGTGTATGCTGATACTTTTTTTTATGTGTGTATAAATATAGACCTCTGTTTCTAGACCTCTTAAGTCTAGAAACACAATATTCATTTAGTAAACTCATTAACGAAATTTGGAGGACAAAACTAAAATTTACCAAATACTTGTTGACTAGAATATGGCCAAGTGACATGTTTTTCCTCCCATAGTTCTTATTAAGTTTTAAAGAACGGTAGGAAATATAGAATCTCATCTAGTTTGCGTTCTGTTGATTTCTGTGTTTGCTGGAATGATTCAAGAGGAATGAAAATACCAAAGAAATGGAGGCTTTGTAGAAATTGTGCCAATTATCATTATCATTGTGTATGCATGTTTTTATTAGTTAACCTTTGTAGTTGGTTTACCATCACTTTCACTTATAAAAGCCTGGCAGGAATTTAACATATTATTTGAGTATCATAATTTAGAATTCAGTCTAAATGTAGTTATTCTTATTAGAGAAAAATAACAGTTGAAAGGGGAGCAATGGGATAAATACAGTGTAATATTCCATTAAAAAAAAAAGAATTTTAAATAAAAGAATTAAAAAAACAAGATAAAGCTCTAAATGATGAATATTATTTATTCAGCACTAGGACGTGTGTGTTTGTTTAGGAGTGATGTTATGCTTAATTTCTACCCTCTTATAATGGTTACTGCAGAAACTCATGTGCTCTTTTTTTGAGTGTATTAGTAGTTTAGCAGCTGAATGTACCTCTTGCTGTGTTTGTTGCAGCTTTTACACATACAGTCACTAACATTTTCTCTCTCTCTCTCTCTCTCTCTCTCTCTCTCTCTCTCTCTCTCTCTCTCTCTCTCTCTCTCTCTCTCTCTCTCTCTCGCTCTCTCTCTCTCTCTCTCTCTCTCTCTCTCTCTCTCTCTGTCTCTCTCTCCTCTCCTCTCTCCTCTCTCCTCTCTACTCTCTCCTCTCTCTCCTCTCTCTCTCTCCTCTCTCTCTCTCTCTCCTCTCTCCTCTCTCTCTCCTCTCCTCTTCTCTCTCTCCTCTTCTCCCTCTCCCTCTCCCTCTCCTCGCTCTCTCTCCCTCTACTCGCTGAAATAAGAAATACAGTTGACTTTTATACTCCAAAGCAAGAAAATATTTGATTGCAGCTGTTGAAGATGATAATTGTTTTTTCCCAAGCTATTCAGCCTATACAAAGAAATTGATAAACTTTGGTAGTCATAGGTATTTAGTCATACTATCACATCTATGCTGTTGTGCTGCAAAATCTTCCCGAGGACAAAACAGATCTCTTGATATTTGCTTTGATGTGTAGGGGATACAGCAAGTGTAGGGCACCCTATTATTTGGGCTATAGATTAATGCACACACACATATGCTAACTCATACATGCACATTTTGATATGCTGCCATCTCTAGTGGTCATGAAGGGTCTTGCCATGGGTCATGATGTGGTAGTTGAAGGATTTTAAGGTTATTAATGAAAGCAGCTATTGTTGACATAAAAATAATAGTTATTTGTATGGGGAAGGAGTTGAAAGAGAGAAGAAACAGTAAAGTCTGTGTGAGTAATAGAGAAAGTAACTTCTTTGATTAATTTTTATGGTTTATAGGAATTCTGGTCCCCCCTTTTTGCACAGTAAATGTCCATTTGGCTTTTCAGGCATACCTTTTCAAATTAGGGATAAGTAAATGGTAAGGGACTTGCTAACCATACTGTGTGAGACAGTAACTTTCCTTCCATTACCCCTTGGTTTTGACTTTTCCACACTTTAATCCCTATAGCAACTGCTTGATTCATTCATTGTTTTTTTTTCTTCTATTTCATATGGGAGCTATGGATGGCGTGACCAATTCATAAAAAGCTTTCCCATCAAATGGTGTACTTTCTTTTATATGATGGATGTCACAATTTTCAGGTTAACTAGGGAGTTTTTAGTGAAGAAAGCTTTGATATATATATGAAGGTGGTTGTATGAAATTTATGTTTTATTACAACAGTTGGATAATATAAAAAGAAAGTGCTGTGGAGTTTGGAATATTACTGTAGAAGTATTAATAGTCTACAATATAAGCTTAGGGAGGTTTTGGATTTGCATTTCAAATCAAAGGGTATATGGTAAGGTTTTGGAATTGCATTTCTTTTGTAAAAGAAAAAAAAGGGGAGATATTGCTTGTGATTTTGCTATTGAACACAAGTGCCAGGTGAAATAGGGAGAAGGACTTTCGAAATGTACTCATGGCAGACTGGAAATGGGCATGAGATGTGCAAAGATTGCACTACTAGACTGGTTTATAGAAAACTCAGTCCAGAGCAGGAATAAGGATAGGAACATTAATGTGCTATTGAGGTTGTAGTGGTATAAGCTTGTGATTACATATGAAAAGGAATATATATAAAACTTGAAATAGAAGGTAAGAAATCATTAAATGAGTGATCTTGAGAATTTGACAGGAAAACTACTCATAATAACAAGATTCAGTTGTAAATATGACTAGAAATTAAATCTCAATTCTGATTTTCAAAATTATTTAAAATGGTGAAAGCATTTAATATGATTTAAAGATAATGACCACTGTTTAGCTTTCATGTCAGAATTCAGTATCTAGAATGAGCAAATGCTTTGGATTGCTTTTGAATGTGAATAAGGAATGCATAGTTGGTCAAATACATCCACTTAGACATGCACATGGATATCACATGTGTACATATACCTACACATGGTTAAACATGCATGTGTATTTATATGTATGCATGTGCACATTGCCCACACGTCCCTCTCCCCACTGAAGTGTAGATATTCATGCTAAATAGTAGACGTTTTTTACATGAATAATATTGGAGGATAATCTTATGATAACTTCAGCATGTATCCTTTTTAATGTGGTGTAGCACTATTAATTTATTGAATGTTGCTTCAATCATAGTGAGTGCCATATGTATTTATTAGGATACCTACACAATGGTTTTAAATGACAAGATTTCAGATATAATTAGAAATTTCACTTGTAATGAAAATCATGAAAGTCCTTAGCAAATTCTTCTCTGTAAAATGGGTGTTCATTTTTTTGTCGTCATATAACTTTTGAATGAAGAAATATAGCTGCTTTGAAGTGTGATACATGCTGAGGTTACATTTACCAATTTTTAGTGAGGATGGTGAAAATTTTATGTAAATAGTGTAGAAGACAATCTTAGGAAAAATAGAATATTATTTGGAATTAGTAAAACTGAGCTCTTACGCTACACATTTTTAAGGTGTGTGCAGCAAATCTTTACATATACACTTTGTTGAATTTTGCATTTATTTTCTGTAGTAAAAAAATAAAAAAAGAGTTGTAATAAAGCCACATAGAATATGGTAAAAATCACAATTTGTCATGCTGTAAATATATTCCCATTCAACAAGGCAAGAAAATTGTAACTGGAAGTGCATAAGGATGTTTTAAAGAAATATTTCTGGTAAAATCTTGATGAATTTGTGTACATATTACATGTGTACACACACACACGCATGTGCACACGCACACGCATGCACACACACACACGCACACACACCCTATACAAATGTGCTTTTACCTATATATACATGTATATATGCTGAAACATTTCAGGTTGACAGTTTTAGATAAAAAAAAAAGTTTCTTGACAGTTTTAAATATTCCAGGTAAATTTGCCTTGATCCCGTAAATTCCTAGTCTCTCTGTCACTTTATAGTCCCCCTCTCCAACCAAGTCACTTTATATGTCCCTCTC
>NW_020868704.1:199170-201670 GCF_003789085.1 Penaeus vannamei
TAAACAATGAACCCATTCTATTTATTCAGTCATTTGTACCGTGAATTACGCATCACTGATTTCCACATTCCATACTAATGCCCTTCAGTACCTCTATTTTATTCACACACGCTCACACACACACACACATATGTGTGTGTGTGTGTATGTTTGTGTGTGTTTGTGTGTAAAGTTCAAATTTGGAAAACAAAAAGTGTCAAATATACCACTTGTTCATTTGCTACAAAACACACAAATATTTCATTCAGAACGCTTTATTTTCATAATATTTTTTCTACTCATTTCTCTCATCTTTTTGCCCTGTGGAGGTGGCGCCGTCGTTCCACCCCGAGCTCATGGACGCTTTTGTGACGTCGGTGAACTTGTCAAATGTGATGTACAGTTTTGCGTGTGCTCAGCAGTGCAACTGGAACTCCTGCTGTCGTCTCGCGTGTCAGGCAGGTCAGTAAAGAAATAAGTTGTTTGGAATTATTTGTACATTCATAGCAACATTGTTTTATATAGTTGGATAATTCGTATCTCTTTCTCTTGCCCGGTCTCTCTCAATACTCTGGCCCCTCCACCTCCTTATCCACCCTCTCCCTTCCCTCTGTTTTCTTTCTCTTAAGTGATATATGGTTGCTAATTGGAATTGCTAATCTGTTGATGGATACCCAATAGACTATCGGGCCATATTAGGTGGGATAATATTTCAAATTACCGAGAAACAAGGAGGAAAAAAGGTTGCTTCTTACTAACTCGAGTTCCTTCACAACTTGCTGTAATTCATACTAACCCTAAAGTTACTCTAGTTTTGCTACACTCGTTCAGAGCAAATAGCAATCTCGTTGAATCGAGACTTTCCTAGCTTTCAAGTATTCGGATCCCCAACGGCAGGTCCTATGTGCGAAATGTACGAGACCAAAGTGGCCGGGCACTGGGCTGGCACGGACGACCCCTCCGCCGTGACCTTTGACACCTGCATCACAAAATGGGTCACGAATCCCCGTTCATCTCCTCCCGTCATGACCTCCGCCTCGTCTACCAGCCAAGGATCCGACGCTAGGAAGGCCGTCGACGGATTTATCGGCAGGAACGTCTCCCTCTGCTTCTCCTCCGGCCAGGAACCGAATCCCTGGTGGATGGCCGACCTCGGGCGCGTGAAGCGAGTGTCCCAGGTGAGGATTCACACGAGGCAGGATGGCCTCGGGAGCGAGTTCCTCTCGGTGTTGGTTCGCCTCGGGAATTCCTCGGATCCGCTCGCTGTTTCGAATGACACTTGCTTGCACGGCTCGTTGGATCAGGATTATCCGGAGGGTTTTGCAGGGAACGCGTCTGACTCGGGGAACTCGACCGACGTGGGAAATTCGACTGATCCTTTGGGAAGCTCAACAGGTCTAGGAGAAACTACAGTTCCAGTGAATTCGACAGAACCGGGAAGCACGGCAGGCCCCTCGGGAAGCACAACAAATCCTCCAGGAACCACGACAAATCCTCCAGGAACCACGACAAATCCTCCATTTAACACAACAGATCCTCCAGGAATTTCAACCACGCAAGGAAATTCATTGGGAACCTCAACAAGTCCAGGAATCTCAACCTCAGCCAATCAAGGAAGTACGACAGAGCATTTGGGAACTTCAACGGAACAAGCCATTTCAACCCAGGGGCCAACAGTAAAGAGACGCAAACGAAATATTGATCCAACCCAGTCAACACCTACAGAAACCCCCCAGTCATCCCAACCAGAAGTTGGGACCTCAACATCCCAACCAGGAGTTACATCCCAACCCCAAACATCCCAACCAGGAGTTACAACAACATCCCAACCAGGAGTTACAACAACATCCCAACCAGGAGTTACAACAACATCCCAACCAGGAGTTACAACAACATCCCAACCAGCAACAACATCCCAACAGGAGTTACGACCTCAACCATCCAACATCCGAACCAGGAGTTACGACCTCAACATCCGAACCAGAAGTCACTACCTCAACAGCCTCTCCCGATCTAGGTCCCCAGTGTGAAACCTCGAATGAAACCAAGGACCACGTGTTTCGTCTCAACCCAGTGATAGGTTCCAACCCGGGAGAAGCCCCTCTGGCGGCCGAGGTGGTGTTCAGCCTCCCTCAAGCCGTGAGTGGGCGCTACTTGTCCATCCAGAGCTTAGAGTCGGATCCTAGCAATGTGTTGACCATCTGCAACGTTGAGGTGTTGGAGCAGCAGAGGGAACCGGTGATGAGGTTTGTTGGGTAACTCGGTTTTATGTTTTCTGTGATTTTCTACGTTTATGTGGGTTTAAATATAGATAAAAACAGGTATTTTTCCATACTTGCATATGCGCATATAGGTAGGTACTTAGATAAGGAGGCAGACAGATATGACAAGTACAACTAAATGTAATATCAAGAAAAGTAAATGAAACTTCTATTGCCCAGGGGACACGTAACCGAAATCGCACCTTTCCAGGAACTGCCTCGACGTCCGAGACAAGGTGAGCAACCGGAGCGGCGTCTAC
>NW_020868704.1:214861-227361 GCF_003789085.1 Penaeus vannamei
ATTTTCTCTGTCTCTAGAATTTTTTTAATGAATCTGTTATGAAATCTTTCTTATTTTCTCTGTCTCTAGAATTTTTTTTAATGAATCTGTTATGAAATCTCTCTTATTTTCTCTGTCTCTAGTTTTTTTAATGAATCTGTTCTGAATCTCTCTTATTTTCTCTGTCTCTAGAATTTTTTTTAATGAATCTGTTATGAAATCTCTCTTATTTTCTCTGTCTCTAGATTTTTTAAAATGAATCTGTTATGAAATCTCTCTTATTTTCTCTGTCTCTAGAATTTTTTTTAATGAATCTGTTATGAAATCTCTCTTATTTTCTCTGTCTCTAGATTTTTTTAATGATTTTTTTTTTATACTGCATTTCGATTCTGTGATAATTCCAATGATATGTATATGATTATTGCGGTGGTATGACAAGGTGGAATGTTTTGATGTATTTATTTCAATTGTTCTCTGCTACGTTTCGGTTTATCAAATAGTTTCCGATTTCCGAAATTGACTTCTATTATTAACTACTTATTCATTTCATAATGTTCACTTTTTGAAGGACTTTTGATATTATCTGAGTTCTTACTTATCATTTCGTGGTATTTTTCGTTTATTTTTTAACGGAATGAGAATGTTAAAATAGACGGAGAGTTAGTGCAGTGTCATATTCACTTTCGATTTATCATGGTAAGTGAACCGACCAACATCAAATCATATAACAGAAGAAATAAATATAAATTCTACCCTTTAGACAACAAAGACAAATGAGACATCTCCCAATCCTGGAACTAATCTCAATTCCTGGGGGGGAAAAAAAAGACATACACGCCATTGCATTCTCCGAACCCGACGCCTCAAACCACACGCGAGTCCCGTCCTTATTCACGCCCTCGACCTGAGCCACCCACCGCGGCCGCCCTTCCCTCAACCCTGGAAACACAAGGACTCCAAAAAAGACAAAAGAAAATCGTAAAAATTATCTCACTAGGTGTATTATGCTTACGACTTTCTCAAACCGCACATAAAACCCAGTGCAAACATATCTAACACGAGTGTGTAAACAATGTGTCGACCTGTTTCGTCTCCGCGTGGCCGAGGGTGTCGTTCGCGGATGCCGTTCGCCTACGACTGGATGCGTCCGGATTATCACATTGGCCGATTTCATAGATGTCGGCGTGACAGTTTGACCGCGTTTATCAGCAGAGCATCGAGATATAAATACCAAGGCCGGGATTTTCCATAAAATGAGATCCCGAGGACTTTATTTACACGATGGGAGACGGAGATGTGTGCGCGGGGCTATTTTAGAAATGCAGGAATGTTGTCTTTTTTTTTTAACCCGAGGGAGGCAACGGGGCTTGATGGGTTGGACAGTGTTAGAGCCTCACCCGTGATTTGACTTCGGCAAAATGGCGGGTCAGTAAGTCATCAGTCATAATCTATAAATTCTCGCACTTACTATGATTATATATTGAGTTGCTTGTTAAATTTGATGTTAATGTCTTTGATAAAAATGTCATGATAAAATTAACTTGACGAATTAAAATGATAGTGAAAATGAACTTGATGAATGAAAGTAATAAACTGTAATCTCATTAACTCATTTTTTTGCATCACCCACCTCATTGCAAATGTCAACAAGCAACACCGCGCAAAACTCATTAAATATGGATTAGCGATCTTCCTCCCAATCCCCCTGAGAGCCCTAATCCAATCACTGCCTAATTAATCACTCGGGAATTAAGTAATCAGCTGAGATTGACGGAAGGTAGCCACGTCGTCTTAACTTCGTCTCAATGTGACAGTTAACAACCCAATCTTCTTGAGCAGTCACAAGAAAGAAGAAGATTAACAAATACGAAAGAAAATACACGAACAGAGACCAATTAATTGAGAATTAGATACGTAAACGACTTACCGAATAGATTTGTCTTTAAAGTGAATGAGTAAATTTATATAAAAAGACGCCGCATAAATAGATATATAAACAAATGATAAAGATGGTATATGGATGTATTAACGTGTCAACAAATAATGATCAATATAATAAGCTTTGCCTTTAATGGAAGCATAATCTCATCGTACTTGTAAATTAATCACTCTATTGTAATCATTATTTATATTTTACTGCTAATTGTTGTTATTATCCCTGACGTTTTTATCGATAATATTGCAGTTACTATTATTACTGTTATCTTTTTTGTTGTTGTTGCTGTTGCTATTTTTATTATTATCATTATCGTTATTATTACTATCATTATTATTATTATTATATTATATTATTATTATTATTATTATTATTATTATTATTATTATTATTATTATTATTATATAATTATTATTATTATCTTCATCATAATTATTATTATCATCGTCAATATTGATAATAATAATAATGATAATGGTAATAATAATAATAATAATTGTTATTATTGTTATTATTATCATTACTATTATTATCATAATCATATCTTTATCATTATTATCATTATTATTATCTATCATTAATATTATCATAATCATTATCAACAATAATAATGATGATATCTTTATCATTATCATCAGTATCATTATTATCCTTATCTTTATCATCATTATCATTGTTATTTTCATTATCATTATTACTGTTTTTACTATTTTCATTATTGTTATCATTAGTAGTAGTAGTAGTACCATTATTACCATTGTTATTAATATTATCATCATCACCATCAAAATATCATCATTATTTTTATTGATAGACTGGAAGCAGTAGTATTATCATTATCATAATATATTTATCATTGTTATTGTCATCATCTTCATCGTCATTAGTATTTTTTATTATTGTTATGATGTTTTATCATCATCTTTATTATCATTGTTGTTGATATTGTTATTAATATCATCAATGATATCATAATCATCACTATCATTATTATTACTATTTATTATCTCTCTCTCTCTCTCTCTCTCTCTCTCTCTCTCTCTCTCTCTCTCTCTCTCTCTCTCTCTCTCTGCCTCTCTGCCTCTCTCACTCTCTCTCTCTCTGCCTCTCTCACTCTTTCTCTCATTGATATTACTATTATTATTATTCCTATTACTGTTATTACTATTATATCCATTACTACTACTGCTGCTTATGCTATTATTGCCACCTCTATTGCTATTTGTATCTATTACCATTATCATTACAATACCCATTATCATTACCTTCACCATCATCATTAATCATGTTTGTCCCCGTTGTCATTATCATAACTAGTATCATTATCATAAATATACATACAGTGAGACCCTAATCTAACTCACATGTACACAACCCTTTTAAAAGAACTTGTGTGTTTATTTACGAGTGTATTTACTCGTCAGGAGACAAATTGAATAATGATTTACAACCCATATCTGTTTCATTTGTAAACATGACAATGCGTGTTCTAGATGTCGGGGTGATATTTTGCATTTAAAAGCGAGATAAATGCAGGAGTTGTATTGGTTATTGAATTTTATTGATGGGATTATTATAATAGTATCTGGTTATATAGTTATTCGTTTATTTATATACTATTTTGTCCTTCATTTTCTTTTTTCTACGACTGTTGTCAAAATTCAGAGAAGAACGCATATCCTTCAGTCCATAGCTACGGTCACGTATCTAAAAAAAGTAGATATTATGTACACTTTTTTGTTTAGAAGTCCCGGCGCGCTGCACATCTTGGCGGCACCTAACAACCGCGACAACAATAGCACGTTTGCTCAACATTATCCAAGAATAAAAAGCCTTAACCGTCAAGTACAACATATTGCACACATTAAACCTGCAACCGACGCTCATTCAGGCCATTTGAACTCCATTCCTCGCCCAGAAAATTATTCAGGCATCTCGACCGGGTGGGTCGTCATCGGATTCACCAACAGGCGCAGGAGGAGGAAAGGGGAAGAGGACGCGGGGAATTCAAGACGTCCCAAGGACCTTATCTCTCGAGGCGGGTGTCCCTTGGCTCGTCTTGGGGCATCTCGGGCTCTCTTGGTACCCGCCGCCGAAGACCCAGCGCGAGGAACGTGTTAGATAAAGCATCTCTTTACGATCTTTCGTTGTTGGGGATATGAGAAGCGACACCCCGGAGGACCGGATAGCATTACGGTCGCTTTTCGTACCGTCTGATAAGGCTCGACGGTCACTATCGCCTCGCAATTAGTCCCTGCTGGATGCTGGTAGGGTCAGGCTAGTAAGGTCAGGCTCGTAAGGTCATAGTAGGCAAAGGGGAGGACCAGTGGCTGATCGTACAAGCGACGGAGGCCACGGTTATTACGAGGGGCTGGATTTGTGAATGGTCAACAGCACGACCAGAGCGTCCCGGTGTATAGTAACCCGGGGAGGACACTGACCCCCGCCAGGCACAAGAATTTTGATGCGCGATTGTAAGGGAAGATAAAGAGCCCAGCCCGTGATTATTTATAGCCCCCCAAATATAATACAGCAGCAGTAAAAAGACGATAAAAGTCGACAACAAATAGAATAAAAGTCAACCTCGTGTACTTTATTTCGGAGGGGACCACGGACGGGGGGAAATAAAAGAACATTTCTGCAACAGGAGACCCCGAGCTAGATTCCCCGTGGACACTTTGCCGCGTCGTCTGCAAGCTTCCCGTCCCGAAGAGAGTTGCCTGGGAGACTCGAGAGATTCTAGGGAGCCGCAGGATGTTTGGCGACTCAGGGGCGTCTTGCTGAATGCCATCGGCGAGACGGAACGCTGAAGGACGCCGAATCACAAGGAATTCCGAAAGGCAAAATCTGAAGAATGACGAACGCTGAAGGACGCTGAATCACAAGGAATTCCAAAAGAGGCAAAATCTGAAGAATGAAACGCCGCTCGCATTTTGTCAATGAAGTCTTCCTTGCTGAATCGTAATGTCAAATTTACTCGTAAGAGCGCTGGCCTTCCCTCCGCCTCAAATACGTATCATATTTACGACCTCTTCTTGTCTTCTCTTATATAGTGAGCGGAGCCTCCTCTGCATAGGAGCTCCATACTCTAAATTGAAGGCGGGAATTCTAATGAAGTTTTAACTTTTTTTTTTTTTTTTTTTTTTTTTTTTTTTTTTTTTTTTTTTTTTTTTTTTTTTTTTTTTTTTTTTTTTTTTTTAACTAGATTTACTGCAGTCTGCGATTTCCACGAAGCATGACAGAAATGGCGTCTTTCTTATTATCCATAGTAGATTTACACGAGCATGGAGGCATGCAAATGATGATTGGATTAAATTCCTGTTTATTCCTCACGTCTACAATGGAGGATTTTTCTGTGTTAAGTGAATTCGAATTATGAAGAAAAAAACATATTATAAAAAGGTATCATATACATGTATGGAATTCCAGCATTGTAAATTAATCTGATCTTTGATTTGGTTACCAGAAGAGGGGAGAGAGGGAGGGAGAGGGAGTAGGGGAGACAGAGAGAGAGAGAGAGAGAGAGAGAGAGAGAGAGAGAGAGAGAGAGAGAGAGAGAGAGAGAGAGAGAGAGAGAGAGAGAGAGAGAGAGAGAGAGAGAAGAGAGAGAGAGAGAGAGAGAGAGAGAGAGAGAGAGAGAGAGAGAGAGAGAGAGGAGAGAGAGAGAGAGAGAGAGAGAGAGAGAGAGAGAGAGAGAGAGAGAGAGAAGAGAGAGAGAGAGAGAGAGAAGAGAGAAAGAGAGAGAGAGAGAGAGAGGAGAGAGAGAGAGAGAGAGAGAGAGAGAGAGAGAGAGAGGAGAGAGAGAGAGGAGAGAGAGAGAGAGAGAGAGAGAGAGAGAGAGAGAGAGAGAGAGAGAGAGAGAGAGAGAGAGAGAGAGAGAGAGAGAGAGAGAGAGGAGAGAGAGAGAGAGAGAGAGAGAGAGAGAGAGAGAGAAGAGAGAGAAGAGAGAGAGAAGAGAAAGGAGAAGAGAGAGGGAGAAGAGAGAGAGAAGAGGAGAGAGAGAGAGAGAGAGAGAGAGAGAGAGAGAGAGAGAGAGAGAGAGTGAGAGAGAGAGAGAGAGAAAGAGAGAGAGAGAGAGAGAGGAGAGAGAGAGGAGAGAGAGAGAGAGAGAGAGAGAGAGAGAGAGAGAGAGAGAGAGAGAGAGAGAGAGAGAGAAGAGAGAGAGAGAGGAGAGAGAGAGAGAGAGAGAGAGAGAGAGAGGAGAGAGAGAGAGAGAGAGAGAGAGAGAGAGAGAGAGAGAGAGAGAGGAGAGAGAGGAGAGAGAGAGAGAGAGAGAGAGAGAGAGAGAGAGAGAGAGAGAGAGAGAGAGAGAGAGAGAGAGAGAGAGAGAGAGAGAGAGAGAGAGAGAGAGAGAGAGAGAGAGAGAGAGAGAGAGGAGAGAGTGAGTGAAAAACAATATCGTGTCATGATAGTACCACCAATATTTTGTTTTCTTTTTATTAAGAATTCCTCCTTATTCTACATTTAATATATTGCTCTAACTATACAGAAGCTACGTCACGTTAACAGAGACAGAACGGCTTTTACTAACCTGTACTTTTTAACTTTTAAAACTTTTAACTTTTTTTTTTTTAACTGTAATTTTTAACTGTATTTTTTTCCCTTTTTTTACTGTAGGTTGAAAATGATCACCATCATAAAATAAATTCAAAAGAAACCTGCACACAACTCACTGGTAATATCAGTAATATGTATATAAGGAGCACATACATACAATACCAGGAAAATAAAGAAAATTTTACGGTAGCTTCTTGTACAGTTTTCCGTCAAGAACCTCAGGCCTACTGTCAAGACTACGCTATGGGCCTCACTCAAGAACATTTTCTCGAAATCCTAAATACAAAGCCTAAGAAAAAAATAAGCAGCAGTTTACTCCTTGGGTTAATAAGAGCATTTTTGATACAATTCAGCCCTTGGAATGCTTAGAAGAGGAACGGAATAAAAGAAGAGTAAGATAGAATAAAACTTCAAAAGTAGCAAGGAAAGTAAGACGGAAAAATATTGGAGTTTCTGCGTCGTAAAAGGAACGGAATAAAAGAAGAGTAAGATAGAATAAAACTTCAAAAGTAGCAAGGAGAGTAAGACGGAAAAATATTGGAGTTTCTGCGTCGTAACTCTGCTGACTTGGTTCCTCGTGGGCAAAGGTGGAGAGTGTGGCTGTCCCGCCCTGAGACGATCAGCTGTGGATCCCCAGAGAGATTGCGCGTTCTCGAATATAAAACAAAGACATGGCACTGCAACATCGATTATTTAATTCACGTTTGACTCTGCAATGATTATGATAAAGATAACCAAGCTTTGATACATTTTTTTTACCGTAGGAAGTTCACTGTATGAATATATTTTGTGTAAAAATGGACAAAGCAACCTTTTTTTATATATATAATGAAAAATGATATACGTGTGTGTGGGGGCATACTTGCATGCATGCGCGCGCTTGTGTGTGTCTGCCTGTGCTTGTGCTTGCATATGTCTGCAGGCGACAGAACCTTGGCGACAGTTACCACATTTGAATTCACCATGAATATTATCTCCCAGAAGCGATCCAAAAAATCAAAAATATATTCATGCTTATAGAGAAAGAGAGAAAGGGAAAAAAAAACACGTGGAAAATCAAAAAGAAAGATAGGAATGAGTCTGGTAGCCTCTTGACCTTTCGAAAGCCTCCCCACTCGGCTCCGATCGAGACACTAAGTACATATAAGCAAAGACCGGTAAACAAAATCTGAAAAAAGTCGAAAAGAAAAGAAAATATGAAAGGAAAGCCAAAGGGAAATCGTAGTTAAGAAGCCTCCTCCACACTTTCCATGTATGTTGACGAGCAGCTGAAGTCAGGAGCCATAAACACCGGTAAACATTCACAGTGCATTAGAAAGTTAAAGTTGGTTCGTGTTAGAAAGAAACGATGTTTTTTTTTGTCTTTTTCTTTCTAAGGATTAATGATTATTGGATATTGCTGTTCATGTTTTGATTTTTATTTATTTATCTACTTATCTGTTGGTGTATATATATTCATATCTCTGTCTGTTCACCTATTTGGTTATCTATTTTTTGAGTATATGGAAAATTAAAGTGAACATGAGGATATTGGAAAAATGATTTTCTTTGGGGTGGAGCGATAAGCCGTCTGAAAGGTAATAAAAGTTAATATTAAAATGATTTCACTGTTTTGAGTTCGCCATAAATATCAAAACGAGAATAAATAATTTCATCCTGGAAAAAAATCAAGAGAAGGATAACTTTACATCATACATTATACATAATCGTTTTTTTTTCCATTATTTTTTTTCCCACCAGCAATCTAACTAGCCGCTATATGGTTATCACTTTTTATGCTAATGATTTCATGAACTTCACATCACCATAATATTTAAGTTGCCTGACACTGTTGATATGATCTCAAGGTGTCCCCCTCCACTTTTAGTCATGTCTTTGAACATCACGATCCCAAGTAGTGTCTTGGTGACCTTCAACCTTCACCCGACACCCACACACCACCCCCTCCCCATCTCTGGTTAGCCCCTCCCCCTCTCCATCTCCTGTCCCTTCTCCCTTGCTGATTTCTTGTTATCTTTCTCCTTTCTTATCTTTTGTCTCATCTTCGTTCAATAGTTGGTCTTCCCTCTTCTCCATATCTTCCCCTTCCCCTTTTCGTCCATACTTATCGTTCCTTCTTCTCATCTACTGCTCCCTCTCCACCTGTCCATTACTAGTTACTATTCTTTCTCGCCATTTCTGGTTACTCCTTCTTCTCCTCTTCCTTCTCCTTTGTTTTCTCACTTCTTCACTTGTTACTCGCTCCACCCTTCTTTCGGTTTTCACTAACATATCTTCTAATTAACCTTTTCTGTTACCCCCTCCCTCTCCCTTTTCCCTCACACTCATTACACTTTCTCTTCTCCTATCTTTCGTTGCATCCTCCCATTTTCTCTTTTTTTCTTTTATTATTTTATATTTATTTTTTTAATATACGTTTTCTCCCTTTCCCTCCTCATCTACACCCTTCCTCTACCCTACCCTCCCCGCCACCAACATTCCCACAACCATCTTCCTCCCTGCCTAGCTACACCCCCCCCCCTCCCAGTTTCCTCTTTCCCTCCCCCCAATCTCCCTTCCCCACCCACGGAATACCCCCACCCACCCACCCACGGAATACCCCCACCCCACCCACCCCCCCCCCGACGCCAATTTCAGATTACCTGTCCTGTTTTGCCCCAACCAGCTCATGGCCTCCCTGCCCTTATGTTCAGTCCCTTGTTCATATTGCCCTCCAAAAGCAGTTGTCGTGTGTATTTTCTTATCCATTTATTCCTCTATGCACTTATCTAACTTTCTATTCATTTTATTTATCTATTTTTTGGGGATCTAGTGTGACTAATAACAAATACAACGCCTAGCTAAATTATCATGTTGCTCCTAAAGCAGTTTATATACTTTTTTATTTATCCATTTACTTTTTCTCTTTACTTATTCATCTATTATTTTATTTGTTTATTTGCTTAATATTCATATCTTTAATTACTTATCTATTCTTGGCGTTCTGGTGTGACTAATTACGAAAAAAATCACACTAGATTACCAAGAAGTTCAATTGACAGTCATCAAAACAACCGAATCTCCTTTTTATCCTCGATTCCGATAACGTAAACTGCCATTGCCATCGTCGGGAGCAAATCCAACACATAATAAACAGTATATGATACGTGTTTGTGTTAGTACCAATGTGCTTCTTAATGTAATGTCGTGTTTCCCGATTGAACAAGGTCGTGTACAAGTCACTTCAGGCAACAGGTGACAGAACAACCATGGTAGCGATAGAGAAATCAGTCGGAGAGAGATAATTAAGACTAAGAGACGAAGGCAGAGTCGCCGGCGTGGACCAGAGTGCCCATAAACACAGGAGTATCAGTTAATAAAACCTACTGGATCAAGTCGTTCATTTTATTTAAGCGTGGAGACGAATTCGCGAAGGGAATAAAGAGTTCATTTGGTCTTGTTTGTTGTCGTTGCGTGGAAGGAAGAGAAAGATAGAAGACGAGGGAGAGGAGAGGAGAGGGGAGAGGAGAGGGAGAGAGGAGAGGAGAGGAGAGGAGAGAGAGAGAGAAGAGAGAGAGAGAGAGAGAGAGAGAGAGGAGAGAGAGGAGAGAGAGAGAGAGAGAGAGAGAGAGAGAGAGAGAGAGAGAGAGAGAGAGAGAGAGAAAGTATGAGAGAGAGAAAAAAAGTATGAGAGAGAATGAAAGAAAGACAGACAGATATAAGCACACAGACAGAGACAGAGAGAGGGAGGAGAAAAGCAGACAGACAGAACTTTAAGATAAAGGCTCTGAAAAAAGATAGATGAGGTCCAGGTTCTGAGATGATGAATGACATGGAAGCGATAAAGAGAGCAGCGTGGGAGGACTGCTAATGACTCATGTCCGTTGGATAAGAAAGATAAGGAACGTCTGTTAAAAGATGATGCTGTTGTGTTCGATTTTTCTTGAGGATAAACTTTGTGCTGTCCTGTCTTTAAATTTGGGGAGGTTAGGGTATCTGAAGTCTTTAATAAACCTGAAAATGTTTTTTTTTTTTTTTTTTTTTTTTTTTTTTTTTTTTTTTTTTTTCATAGGTTGAAAACAAGTTGGGGTACAAAGTTAGGGGTTTGGGTGGTTGATGGTTCACAGTCTGTAATAAGTCGGTGTTGTTGGTGGTGGGTTTCCTTTCATAGTTCAAGAGTCAGGTAAGGTAAAGTTCAAAGGCCAGTTGATGCATAATTCTAAAAGCCAGTTAAGGTTCAGTTCAGAATTCAGTTAAAGTTCAGTTCAGAAAACAGTTAAGGTTCAGTTCAGAATTCAGTTTACAGTCCAGAATTCAGTTAAAGTACAGTTCAGAATTCAGAAAAAAGTTAAGATTCAGTTCAGAATTCAGTTAAGTACAGTTCAGAATTTAGTGAAGGTACAGTTTAGAATTCAGTTAAAGTTCAGTTCAGTTAAGGTACAGTTCAGAATTCACTTAAGATACAGTTCAGAATTCAGTTAAGGTACAGTTCAGAATTCAGTTAAAGTGCAGTTCAGAATTCAGTTAAAGTGCAGTTCAGAATTCAGTTAAAGTGCAGTTCAGAATTCAGTTAAGATACAGTTCAGAATTCAGTGAAGGTACAGTCTAGAATTCAGTTAAGGTACTTGTTCAGAATTCCGTTATGGTAAAGTTCAGAATTTTGCTGATACATTCCAGACTTCAGTACAACTTTAAAGCCATTTGCGGTACAGTCTAGATTTCAATTAAAAAAATCAAAAGTCATGAAAAGTACAGTTTGAAAGTCAGGTAGTTATAACTTTAAAGTCAGTTAAGGTACAATTCAAAAGTTTAGGTGTTGTCAGTTAACGCACAGATCCAAAATCAATTAAAGTGTAGTTCAGAAGTTAGTTCAAAGTACACTTCAAAATTCACCTTAAAACCAATCGAGATTTCGAAACTGAACAATAATTTCTCTTCAACGAAGACGCCGAGATACCAAAAGAGAGAAGAATCTCAAGAAACCCAGTGTGTTTATACATATTTTTTCTATCAATTTATCAATAGTGTAAGTGTTTTGTCATATTTAGGCTCGAGGGAAAAACCTGTCCAAACTGAGGTTGAAAATACACAACGCTTCAGGAGGAAAGGAAATATACATAGAATAAGGTAAAAGTGTACATAGGCAAAAGAGAGAAGAAATTTACAAAAGAGTACTCGAAAAACGTACATGGACGACGGGAGGGAGACATACATCGACTCCTTTGGGAAAATATATACGTACACAGGGGAATCTATATTAGCTGAGAAAAAAAACTTACATGGGCATAGGGTTAAAGTACATATATCTGAACTGAAAGAAAATGTAAATAAACCTAAAAAGAATACATACAAATACTAAAGGATAAAAAAAACTAATAGAGCAAAAGAAAAAAAAACGAAATAGAACAGAAGGACAAAGAATAACAGGACTAAAGAAAAAAAATAAAAAGAAATCCTCCACAAAAAAAACGAAATAGAACAAAGGACAAAAAAAAAAGGACAAAAAAAAAAAAAAGAAAATTTCTCTCCACACGCGCATAGACCTTTCCAAAACTAGTCCAATAAAGCGATGCATCTAAACCCGAAGATGTTAATGCACTTCTACACAAGCCGGTCTAACCATCCATCACTATGATTCATATTGCCTGCTCTTGACTACACTACACGAGATTCTGGTGATTATATGATATGAAGACATTCAGAATTTCATATTTATCGCATGTGATAGAAAATCTTCGTATAATATGTCATGGTAGATTGGTACATTGCTCGTAACGTATTGCTTGTTTAGATATTCGTGTTTTGTGATGCGTTGGGTTAGAAAAATAAGTGTGCTTTATGTTTTATACGAACATATACGTTTTTCTGTGTATTATGTTGACGCAGAGTTTTGTATTTACCTTTTAAAGCATGTGTGTTTTTTTCTCTCTCTCAACCCAAATGAAAATATGTATTTTAGAAATAACATGTAAGGCAAATTGACGAAAAAATCGCCAGAGTTGGAGACGTAAATAGTTTGTTTTGTTGAATATTTCTCTACAGATTTCTT
>NW_020868704.1:229861-234861 GCF_003789085.1 Penaeus vannamei
AAAACCAGACCCTCCTATATTTTCCTACCTCCTGTTCCCTCTCCTCAAGTCCTTCGACAGGGGGTCTTATCCTGCGTCCTTCACGCTCCTCGAAGACGCAAATACTCGCAGCGACGACTCTCTTAAGCCGAAGCCATGATCAGTCTTGCTCGAACACAATTTTCTTCCTCGCAGATATTAGAATTCCAAGATAACTAAGACAAAAAAAGGAAAGTCCATTTAAAAGCGAAGATGAATAATAATCGCTTAATTATCGTCACTTCAGAGCGTTATTAAATTCAAAAAGTGGGGAAAAAAAAATATCGCCGTTTCTCGCACCATGAGTGTCCTTTGGTCGCAGGTCGCAGGTGTCGCAAGTCGCAGGTCGTCGCAGGTCGCAAGTCGCAGGTCACAGGTCAGGTCACAGGTCGCAAGTCGCAGTTTGCAGGTCACAGGTCGCAAGTCGCAGGTCGCAGGTCGCAGGTCACAGGTCGCGCAAGTTTGCAGCAGGTCGCAAGTCGCAGGTCGCAGTTTGCAGGTCACACAGTCACAGCAAGTCACAGGTCGTCAGGTCAAGCAGGTCGCAGGTCAAGTCGCAAGTCGCAGGTCACAAGTCGCAGGTCGCAGGTCGCAAGTCGCAGCCCGCAGCCCATAATACACCATCGCTCAGAATCGTCCGCGAAAAACGACTTATTCTCCCACCGGGTTCAGGAGGCCGTTGACTCGAGGATCCCCCGCGAACCAGAGAAGGAAGGAAGGAAGGCGCTGCATGCATATCCTTACATTATCCTTCGGACGACGAGGATCTGCGGATCGTAAAGGCGCTCCACGACCCTCCTCCCTCGGCGGGCTACACGTGTACAGACAGCGGATTCTCCGGCTGGCGCTGACGGAGGGTCTTGGCTTGAAGTTATGGGCAAGTCAGGCAGGCTCGCTTGATTGGGGCGGCGAATGATGACATTATTAACTTGGCTCTTATGCAGATATGCAGATGCTCGGGAATGGGCGGGGGGTTTGCTTGAAGGTTTGTGCTCGTGTGCGTGTGGTATATATATGTATATATATATGTATATATATATATATATATTATATATTATATACATTATATATATATATAATGTATGTATGTATGTATGTATGTATGTATATATGTATATGTATATGTGTGTGTGTGTATATATATATATATATATATATATATATATATATATATATATATATATATATATATATATGTATATATATATATATATATATATATATATATATATATATATTTATATATATTAATAATATATATATATATATATATATATATATTATATATATATATATATATATATATATATATATATATATATATATATATATATATGTATGTGTGTGTGTGTGTGTGTATACATGTGTGTATACATACACATACGCATATATACATATATGTGTGTGTGTGTGTGAGCACGCGCGTGTGTAAAACATTTACTTTTGTAGTAAATTATTCACGCATTGATTTGTGTAAGGTACTATTGCTGTGCAATACTATTCATCCAAACAAAATTATATAATCAACCATATATTTCACTATTCCACTTTAAAAAAATCCACCAATTTGATAACAACCGCAGTCACTCTTAAAAGCAAAGATGCCTTCATGTCTCTCTCTCTCCCCATTAATTCGTCAACTTCGACCAACTTCTGCTTAAATTCGTCACTTCAAGTAACGTTTTAATTTACTATCGACGGAAGGCCATAAAATATGCTAATTGAGAGGAGATGACACTTTTAATACGCGCCAGATTTATACCCGGTAATTCTGCGGTTTCATCTTCGCCATATTCTTGATGGAGTGTTTTGAAAATATAACCTTCGGATGATTTGTTTGTTGACGGAAGCAAAAGGGTTCATTTCCATCGCGAGAATAAAGAATCGACCCACTTTAACACCGCGTAAGAATCTCAACGCAGTTTTAACACCGGGATTGTGTTCAAAAATCCCTTCCTCAGTTTACTTGCCGAACTAAACCCAATAGATTAAGCCACACAGTAAACTTCACTTAACGATCTAATATAGTTTTCAGGTTCAAGGTCAAACATGTTCTTGACCTGTACGAGCGCTGGTCTGAAAGGTCGTATATCTTTTACGACCAAAATACCTTTCTGCGTGTAAAGTGAGTCCGTGTAAGTGGCCTCTAATGACTCAATCGATTTCCTTTGATGGTTTTCGTTCAGTTTTGGTTGTATTTCGAACGAGTAAATACATTCGGTGTTTTTTTCACGCTCTATCTATAAGAAATAACAAAATGATAAATACCAATAATATAGATATAAAAAAAGATAGAAGAATGAGAGAAAAAAAAACTGTACGTAACGTAAACCAAAAAAAGACAAAACCAATCAATACGTCTCACAAACAGCATAAAATCTGACCCATTTTGACCCTTATAAACAACAAAACAAAAGAGCATCCGAACAGCGCCTCCAAACCCATTACCTGTTCCGAACACAAGAGCCCAAAGCGCACACGACTCTCGCATCACAATAAATGCCATGATATCAACACCTGCTTGTAAATCTTAAAGCGAATCCAACGCTCTTCTTATAGTCTTGTTAATTTACTTTCTAATGAGTAGTTTTTTTTTTGTTTTTTAAAGTTTTTTTTTGTCTTTGTTGTCGGGTGATTTGTTTGTCTAATTTAATTGTTATTTTATTTCTTCGTTTGGTTATTTATTGATGTGCATATTTTCTTGTCATTTCTTTTAATTGTTATTATTTTTATCATGGCTTTCTTTATTCTTATCTTTATTTTCTCTCTTTTTTAATGATGCTTATGGATTTTCTTCTCCTTTCTTCACCTCTCCTTTCTTGTACATGTTATCAGCATTTACTTCCTTTATTATCTCTTCTCTTTCTTACTTGATTATTAACCAGAAGAGGAAATCAGATAAGAATTAATGTGGATTTTTTTTTTATTATGTTGTCTACTTTCTTGTTTCTTAAAGACAGTTTTAATGTATTTTATTCCTTGTTTTCTTGTGTTTTATTACGTTTTTTTTAAATTCTAGGTTTCATTTTATTTTCGACTAATCTTTTCCATTTAATTTGCTTCTAAAAGGATAATCCAATAAAGAGAAAAAAAAATGAATGAATGAATATTAAAGAAAAATGAATAAATAAACCTATCCTAACATCCAACATCACAACATCTGTCGGCTTAACGTCTCAACATCGCATATCCTAGAATCCTACACCCTTATCCTGCCTTATCCTGCATCCTACATCCCTGTCCCGCCTTATCCTACAACACTCCCAGCATCCGACATCTATATCTCTATTCTGCAACGTTTTCAACATCCAACATCCTACATCCTACATCCTATTCCACTCTATTCAGCATCCTTTATCCCTATCCCGCTCTATCCAACCTATCCCGCCCCACCACACCCCATCCTGTAACTTTCCCAATATCCAACATTCTCATTCATCCTTCAACCACCGTATCCTGCAACATTCCCACATCCAGCATCCAACATCCTATACAGACATCCTTATCCAACATCCAGCATACCTATCCCGCCTTATCCATCCTCTTATCCAACATCATATCATCCCGCCTTATCCAGCTATCCAGCCTTATCCAACATCCCCCTATATACAATCCCGCTTATCCAACATCAACATCTCTATCCCGCCTTATCCAACATCCTTATCCCGCCTTATCCAACATCCAACACCTCTATCCCGCCTTATCCAACATCCAGTCCCGCCTTATCCAACACATCCCGCCTTATCCAACATCTCTATCCCGCTTTATCCAACATCCACATTATCCAACACATCCAGCATCCCTATCCCGCCTTATCCAACATCTCTATCCCGCCTTATCCAACATCCAACCTATCCCGCCTTATCAACATCCAACACCTCTATCCGCCTTATCCAACATCCCGCCATCCAGCATCCCTATCCCGCCCTATCCAACATCTCTATCCGCCTTATCAACATCCAACACATCTATCCCGCCCTATCCAACATCTCTATCCGCATCTATCCCGCCTCTATCCCATCCAGCATCCCTCGCTGGAACGTGTATTTCATCTGACGTCAGCGGGACCGGTTGTCAGCTGGGACAAGGATCCCTATTGGCCCGGCATCCCTTTTGCGGGATCTCGTCTGACGTGTCTGTCGGTCACTCAACGCCGCTGCCTTGGGGATGGGGATTGGGGAGGGGAGGGGATGGGGGATGGGGGAGGGGGATGGGGATGGGGATGGGGGGAGGGGGAGGGGGAGGAGGGTGTTCACGTTAGTAGGAGAGAGAGAGAGAGAGGGGAGGGGGGGGGAGGGGGGGGAGGGAGAGGGAGGGAGGGAGGAGGGAGGAAGGAGAGGGAGAGGGAGAGAGGGAGAGAGAGAAGAGAGAGAGAGAGGGAGAGAGAGAGAGAGGGGAGATAGATGATAGATAGATAGAGAGAGAGAGAGAGACGTATGTCCGTCTGTGATTTGTCTTGTCTTGTCTGTTTGTTTCTTTGTTGTTTGTCTGGTTACGGTCTTGATGTCGTCTTGAGGAATCTCTATGATCGTCTGTGATTTGTCTTGGTGTCTGTCTGTGTGTCTGTCTTGCTGTCTATGTGTCTGAATATCTGTCGTTCTCACTCGCTCTTTCTTCTGCTGTTTTTGTTGTTTTGTTGTTGTTGTTATTGTATGAATTTATTACGATGTGGGTGGGGATGATATATTTTTCCTCATTTTCAATAATCTTGTTCTCTCTCGCTTCTCTCTCCTCTTTCTTATCTATCTATCTATCTATCTATCTCTCTATCTATCTATATGTGTGTGTGTGTGTGTGTGTATGTATGTATACATGTTTATGTATATGTATTTTTCTCTCTCTCTTTCTTCTCCTTTTTCTTAAAAATTCAAGTGTAATACCTTTATCAATATCTCCACAGGCCAAAATTGAGAAAGACTAATATGCTCAATGACTTTTACCGGGAGGTCTTTCTTGTACGAAATCTTGTCTACTAAATCTAT
>NW_020868704.1:252361-267361 GCF_003789085.1 Penaeus vannamei
AGCCCTCAGCCCGGAATTCCAGGACAAGCCCCTCAGCCCGGAATTCAAGCCCCTCAGCCGGAATTCCAGGACAAGCCCTCAGCCCGGAATCCAGGACAAGCCCCTCCCTCCAGGACAAGCCCCTCAGCCCGGAATTCCAGGACAAGGTATTGCCCTCAGCCCGGAATTCCAGGACAAGCCCCTCAGCCCGAATTGAGCCCGAATTCCAGACAAGCCCCTCACGGAATTCCAGGACAAGCCCCTCAGCCGGAATTCCCAGCCCCTATTCCAGGACAAGCCCCTCAGCCCGGAATTCCAGGACAAGCCCCTCAGCCCGGAATTCCAGGACAATTCCCTCAGCCTATAGGCGTGGGACGACCTCCACTCCCTGTAAATCCAGGACAACCCATAGGTATAATTTGGCCCACTCAGCCCATAGGTATAGAACGACCCCCTCAACCCGTATCTCCAGGACAACCTTATCCTGTAGGAAAACCGCCCCAACCCGGGGGCTCGGGACGACCTCCTCAGCCTGTAGGGGTAATACACCCCCACCCCATAAGCATAGGAATACCCCCTCAACCTGATGTTCAAGGACGACCTCCTCTGCCTGTTGGCGTAGGACGACCTCCTCAACCTGATGGTCAAGGACGGCCTCCTCAGCCTATTGGCGTAGGACGACCTCCACAACCTACTGGCATAGGACGACCTCCTCATCCAGAAATACCTCCTCATCCCGTGCATCCAGAATTACCTCCTCCAGGACGACCCCCTCACCCAGGACGACCACCCTTCCCCATAGTCCAGCCTCCCCCCCAGCCCCCGCAGCCTTACCCTCCCTCTCCCGGGTGCCTCTTGCCTGCTGACCTGTGCCCCCCCGCCCCCCACCCCCATTGACCAGTTCCCCCCGTCCGGACCCGAACCCACGGACATCCCCACCCACCCCACCATCCCCCTTCGGTCATCGACACCCTGGGGGAGTCGTCCGAGTGCTGCGAATGCAAGGACGACGACGACGATGACGACGACGTCGACAGGTATCGGTCGAATCTCGTCCTGTCGCCGAACCAGCTGAGAGACAGGTCAGTGCGTTTTATTTTTTATTTCTTTTTTTTTCTTTTCTTTCTTTTTTATTGTGCGTTTTCAGTTCGTTTTCTTTCTTTCCTTCTTTCTTTTTTATCGAATAGTATTGCCTCCTTAGCTGTACTTAATAGGAATTTGTCTAGTAGTTGTGTCAAGTCTCAAATTATTTACTTAAGGACACCAACTTTGAGAAGGAAGAAAAAAAAAATAATAATGCGTTTTCGTTGTCAGTTCGTATTCAGTGCACTACTGGCTGGTTGCAACACGCAGAGATTTCGTATAATTCGTCTCTACGATATTGCAATGCAACATCACCCTGGTCCAAAGTGATGTCGCTGAGTATTGCTAGTTAGACAGCTGAGAGGGAACATGCTGTGTAGTAGTTAGTATTCGGATACAGTAGAGCTATGATGTGATAGTTATTACGTGTGAGAGAATAAAAATCATTGTCTGTGGTTTCCAAGACGACGTGTCTTAAAGTCTCTGTCAGCAGCTACGATCTCTTAAACGCAATATAATGTTTGGTTTGTAGGCCTACAATACACACACTCCCGTCGCGTGGCCACACATCTCTCTCTTTTTCTTTTTCTCTCTCTCTCTCTCTTCTCTGTTGAGTAACTGATAATAAGAAGGAGAAAAATACTGCATAAGAAACCATATGTTGTATTTGTTATTGGTTTCATGGACCATGTTGGTCTTCTCGGATGATCCTCAAAACATCAGGGAGTTATGAAGGGAACAACAAGACCTAGGATTGTAATTCTTTATGTTTTTTGCGTGATAACATAGATCATTACAACATTTGTGTGTACTGTTCGTTTCCGTGTATGTGTGTGTGTGTTTTTCTTTCTTTCTTTTACGTGTGTATTTGAAATCTATCCATTTTCCGTATTCATTTCAACAACATTTCTGCTTCCAGGTCCCCCGTGGTGGTCGTGGTAGGCAACCCTGGCACCAACGACCTGGACTGGCTCTCCCGGATCATCCAGTACGGCAAATAGACCAAGAAAAAGGACTGGCTCGCTCTCCCTCCCCTTCGCTTCATCGCCAAGGAAAATCGTCCGAATATGAAGAATTTCGTACCTTTTCCCCAGCATGAGAAGAAAGGTTGTGATCCATTGAAAGCGGAGGGTACGAGAGGGGGGGGGGGGGGGATAGAGGAACCACATGCTAATCATTTTTGGGCATTTTCTCATGACATTGAGTTGGGGGATTCACACCAGTATGCCATGGGTCTTGGCTCCGAAAGGCACTGGAGCTGAATCTCTACTTGCGCGCTTGTTTTTTTCTGTACATTTTCATTTGTGGTGATGTAGCCTACCATAATGCATCCATACATACAGTGTATAGCTATGTCATATCTTTATTTTTACGTTTTTAGTTTTTTTTTTTTTTACCTTTTAGCCAAAGTTTGTGGCATTAAAAGATTCTTTTTTTGGACTAACACTCGACTAACCAGAACCGAAAGGCAATTTTATTATTATACGAAGCGTGTTGAGTGTACACGCTGAGAGAATTCACATTCCAGTATGCTTTTAAAGCTCAGTTACATCTAACTACGAATACGGAGTCAATGTGCTTGTCTCTACTTATTACATTTATTACTTTCTTAATCGAAAAAAGACACACTAACTTCGTTCTATGAAACGCTGTAGCTCCGCAAATCTCTTCGAAATGAGTAAGCTTCCAGAATGTTTCCAGATAAAGAGATAATCCCATATAAGGAGCTTAGCGAGTGGGGCATTACACGTGTCTCTTCATTGTTGGTTTTTGCAATGACAATTCTCGTTGAGCGATAATAATAGCAAGATGTAATGTATCCGTTGGCTATTGCTTAATGGAAATCCGACATATCAAATTGTGTACTGGTCCGATGTAATTATGTTGCTTTGTTTACATTTAATAATAAAGAATAATAATAAAGTGAAAATGTTTTATTGGATATTCTATACATGAGTACATTTTAGATTATATAGGTAGTATTATAACACAAGATTACTCGTGTGTTTCCTTTCTAAGTATGGTGAAAGAGAAAATTAGGAGAATTTTAAAAGAAATACACAAAAAGGCAAAATGAACAGAGGAGAATATCTATCAATCAAATTGCCCATTAAAAATATTAGGTTATTCAACCCCCTGCAGTTACTAGTACAAAGAAGAAATAAAAAGTAGGACTACAAACCTTTTTTTTTTTTTTCTTATGATAAACAGAATCTTCTATTCTTCACAAAGTTGTTAAGAAAAACAGACCACTGGAAATCTGGCTAAATATTATCCGAAATGAGAAACGAAATGTCAGACTGCCTCTCATTTTCAGGTGTTTACAGTGCTAAGATGACGTCACAGGCAGACATGAAATCTATAGCAGGGGTGACCAACCAGTCAATTACAAGCCTATTTTAAGTCGATCACACTACTGTACTTGTTAATAATTCGTCCTCCAGATGTTGTTATGCAAACAGCTGCAACAGCATATCCAAGTACTCATGATACTTGGATTATTATATATCTCTTTTTTTCTGGAAATAAGTTATATCTATATCTATAATAACGTTACACTGTTACAGTTACATTTATGGAATATTTTTTAGGCTGGTAGATCGCATAAATATAACTGTATCAGATTTTCTGGACAAGAAATAGTGTAAACAAGAGATAAAATTCAGAAAAAAATTACAGAAGGAATTGTAAAACTATTACAAGATTCAGTTGAGGTATAAAATGTTGCTCATAATTCGTACAACAAAAGCAATGTACACTTTTATGATAAATAATGCGCAACTATAACGAATTCGATAGGAAATTGAAGGAAAATGATATCACAAGATGATGATATTCATAATGATTATGATTATAGAAGAAATACATCGATATAGGTTACTCCGAATAAACTATAGAAATGATAATGCAATGAAAATAAACATTCAGTAGGCTCTAGCATACAATATAGATCCCACACAGGAGCAACATCCAAGGTCTGCATATGTATATACATATATGTGTGTGTGTGTGTGTGTGTGTGTGTGTGTGTGTGTGTGTGTGTTTGTATGCAGATGTACATACAACCTTTTTTTCGAGCTGTGATATATTACAAAAAATGCGAATAAAAGCCCGCCGCTTCCCTTCACGGCCCGCCGCGCCCCGCCCCCGCCGCGCCCTCCCTTCCTCTGCCTCCCGCGCTGACCTCGACGGACTCGGCCGCGAGCGTTTCCACGTTGGTCTTGACGTCGAGGTTCCCGGCGGCGGCGCTGGGGCGACCCCCCCTGGCGCGCCGGCCCGAGGCGGCCCCTGAGCTTGGCCCAGGCCTCAGCAGACGAGCCGCCGCGTCCTCCCGGAGGTCCTTGGTGCCGAGGATGTAGACGCCGGGGAAGCTGACGCCGTAGCTGGTGTCGAGGACGGCGATGACCCAGAAGTAGGCCTGGTGCATGCGCTGTCGGTCCCCGCCGTTGTAGATGAGGGACATGGAGAGCGTCATGGCGGTGAGGACGAGCCAGGTGGTGAAGAGGGAGGCCATGTTGGCGCACAAGGCCACCAGAGTGCGGTTCCCTCGCGCGCCCTGCGGATGCACCTGACGCCGCGACATCTTCAGGAAAATGCAGGAGTAGAGCGCGAGTCCGGGCACGACGACGCCGGTGTAGCCGCACAGCCTCAGCGCCAGCTCTCTCCAGCTCACCAAGAAGCCCGTGTCGCCCATGCACTGGCGCATGCTGCGGTTGCCCTGCAGGTGGCGCACTTTGTCTTGGACGTAGATGGCGGTGAGCGATACCGAGACGACAATTGCGACCAGAAACACGTGACTCTTCTTGCGCCTCCTCATCGACACGGCCTTGAAGACGTAGAGCCAGCGCACCACCGACATGGGGAGGAGAGACGCCAGCAAGAAGCCCTTGGGGATTGTCGAAGACATGATGAGCATACATGCGCCATGTGCCGTCCTCCTCGAGCTCGCCAAAATCCGTGAGCTGATGCCCACCAACTCCACCAGGAGGTTAAGTGCCATGACCCAGCACTGCACGACCACCATCATGTCGACCACGCTGCGCTTGTCGCCTCCTGCGCGGTGCTGAAGGAGCCACCAGGCGACGAAGAGGCACATCGCTATCCCCAGGCTCGTCACCAGCGTCATGGTCGACAGGAAGGCACCGAGTTCGAGGCCCTGGAAGTTCACCGCAAAGGACGATCTGTTTTGGGTCTTCAGTGAAACAGTCAAATTTTCTTCCCACAGAGGAAAATATTCGTCACTTAAAACCTCCGTAACACTTTCAAAAGAATAATTACTCATTTTATAATAGTCTAACGTTATGTTTCGACGCACGTGTTCCTCGAGTTGGTGAATGAATTGACTTTAATACTGCCTTATACGTCCATTTGGTGCCACGGAAATATGATCTCCGGTGTATTCAGAAAAGGCTCTCCACCTGAGACCGCTGCAGGTCCCCGATGCTGTCAAACTGACGTCTTTTAGCGACTGCTGCTGCGTCCAAGGCGGTCTTTCAGAGACGACTTCTGGCAAATGTATCAACGGGGATCGACAAGAGAGCGAGCTAAGAGGATTCGCTTAAGAACAGCTGGATGGCAAAGCTTCTTCATGGTAGATTTACGATTCGGGATAAATGTGTATCGTTACACACACACACACACACGTGTTTGTAGGTATTTTTAAAATAAAACTATCCCCATATTCATATTCACACAACTGTATACTTACATATATCTATCTGTTTATGATTATTTATGTTCACACGCATTAAAGTGTAATTTACCTGTGTATAGTTTTATGATGGTAACACAAGGAGTATTAGTGTCAGAAGTATCAGTAAAATGAGTAATATCATCGAAATTATCATTGTATTGTTATGGTTCATACGTCTTATGAAGTATTAGTCGTATTGCCGACAATCCTCTTAATCCTTGCAATGCTTCTATCTATATCTAGTGTATCTTTTTATATTTCCTTTCCCTTCCCATTTTTTTCTCTCCCCCCCCAAAAAAAAAAAAAAAAAAAACGTAAAAATCATATTTGTCTTATTTCTTCTTTATTTCTTTTTTTTTTTTTGCTGTTGCATATATTCCTCAGAACGGAATTTAATAACAAACTTTCTCCAAAGTCTGGCTGGCAGTTGTCAATCCCAGGAAATTTGTCAAATATAAAAACAAAAGCGAGTTTCTAACCTTTGCAAACACCCCGGCTCTTGAAAGTAAACAATATTCCCACCGAAAGTTTAATCATAGTTCATAAAAAATAGGTCATTCATACAGTGAAAATGTGCTATTGTACTTGAATGGTATGCGACACGGAATTTAACATTTTATTTCCTTCTACTTAGAATGATCAAACTACCTTTTATAAGTACATTAGACAATTACAGGCCACTTCTATACATTATTCATTATTCATAGATTGAAGACCCGTCGATTGGCAGTTCATAATGATTGTTCACACTAGTGCATCATCATAACCAGCTGTAATAAAATGGTGGCATTTATTGTGATCTATATATTTAGATTACGAATGAAACTACTGCTCGTTGGTAATGGACACTATTCAATTTATAGCCAAATACTGCACACATCAATTTAAAGTATAGACCGCTCATCAGTGATAAAATCTCAGTACATTTAGCATTACCATAGCATTTTAATTATTCCTCTGTAATGTAAAATCAAAATAATACATCTCCTGAAGGTACATTGTCGATATGTTACCTCTATCACTGGGTAAGAATTTCAGGTAATACTTAGTGCTAAAAATACCTTGTGCAATATGACAGGTAGACTCGCTGCGGGGAGCCAAGGAGCAACACATCGCTGTATGGAGGAGCAGCCTCACTATCATTACCATTCACTATACTCTTGTAGAGACCATTTCTAGGGCTCAAACAAGAGAGGGAGGGAGGGGAGGGAGAGGAAGTGGAGAGGGGGAGGTAGAGGAAGTGGGAGAGGGGGAGGGAGAAAAAAGTGGGAGAGGAGGAGGGAGAGAAAGTGGGAGAGGGGGAGGGGGGGATGGAGAGGAAGTGGGAGAGAGGGAGGGAGAGGAAGTGGGAGAGAGGGGGGAGAGGAAGTGGGGAGAGAGGGAAGAGTGGAGAGAAGTAGGAGAGGGGAGGGAGAGAAAGTGGGAGAGGGGGAGGTAGGAGAGAGGGAGGGAGAGAGGACTAAAGTGGGAGAGGAGGAGGGAGAGAAAGTGGAGAGGAGGGGGATGGAGAGGAGAGAGTGGGAGGGAGAGGAAGTAGACAGTGGGAGAGAGGGAGGGAGAGGAAGTGGGGAGAGAGGGAGGAGAGGAAGTAGGGAGGGAGAGGAAGTGGGAGAGAGGGAGGGAGAGGAACGAGAGAGGGAGGGAGAGGACAGAGAACGGAGAGAAACGGGGAGGAGAAAGTGGGAGAGGGTGAGGGAGAGAAAGTGGGAGAGAGCGAGAGGTGGTGAGGGAGAGAAAGAGAGGGTGAGGGAGAGAAAGTGGGAGAGGGTGAGGGAGAGAAAGTGGGAGAGGGTGAGGGAGAGAAAGTGGAGAGAGGGAGAGAAAAGGGGAGAGAGTGGAGAAGAGAGTGGGAGAGGGGAGGGAGAGAAAGTGGGAGAGGGAAAGTGGGAGGGAAAGTGGAAGAAAGTAGGGAGAGGGGGAGGGAGAGAAGTGGGAGGGAGGGAGAGAAAGTGGAAGAGGGGGGAGAGAAAGTGGGAGGGGGAGGGAGAAAGTGAAAGAAAGTAGGAGAGGGGGAGGGGGAGGGAGAAAAAGTGGGAGAAGAGGAGGGAGAGTGCGAGAGAGGTAGAGCAAGAGAAAAAGAAAATGAGGGAAACAGATAGAAACGGAGAAGTACATGTACCCCTTATTTCTCTGAGCAGAAGAGGGAGGACAGAGAAGCAAATAAAGAAACAAATACTAATGTGAAGAATATTTCCTATTTAGTCTGTCTTTAACCATATAAACAGAAAACAATCTGTTTCCTTTACAATTGGGCGATTCCCACAAAACTATCCGCAGTATTACCTAAATGAGATGATATTTCAAGTACTCTTGAGTCGTTTTGAGTTTGTTAGTAAAATGTAATCTTTAGACAATACTAAATTGATGTTTGATTCTTGGCACTCTTTTGCTTATCAATTTCATTATCAATATATATATATATATATATGTATATATATATATTTTTACATTTCAGTTATTTCGGCGTTTCCCTGCTTCATTTTTATGACCAAATATTGTGCCAGTGCATTTTCTTAGCCTTTTAAACTGTGAAATTCAAAGAAACAATTTAATATATATATATATATATATATAATCAATAGAACATTAAATTTCTTAAAAGCAAAAATATGCCAAGTTCCACATGAATGGGCACATTCAGACTTGTCATTAGGTCTGATGGGTCTTTAAGTCCAGTATAATTAATTCTACCTCTAAAAGTTACCTTTCGGAATTGAAATGATGCTCTTTGAACTGGGACTTTGAATGCCCAACTAGCAAAGGACATCTTGCATTATGAACTATATTTTCTACTTACTCCATATGGAAGAAAGAAAGAAGAGAAGAAAAAATTACCAATAAAATTTTCCTACCAATAAAAGACAATTTTATAATTTACTAAATCCAATTCTTATTTTATATGTTCAGAAGTCGTGTAATCTGTATGAAACATATGAAACGTCTTTTTATGAAGGTCCTTCAAATAAAAGGAGAAACTGTTCTACCTACAATCTTTTATTTTCTTGCATCATAAAAATAACTTAGAATAAAGACATTACTCATAGTCACTGAGTTGTGATGGGTTTGACAGACTTAGAAGATGAGAAAATATGACACCTTAATATTTACCATTATGCAAATAATCATCTGTAATTTATCTGAAACTCTCCTTCCTAATGCATTTATATACTAAGGGTTCTAGATATTTATATACACTGACGCATACACAAACACACTCACATACACAAACATGTCTCTGATATACATTTTCTTTTAGGCTATGCATGATTTCATATCCAGATACAATCTAAACCTAAGTGAAATCTAAAACGCGAGTAAAAACAACAGAACTCAAACAGAGAAGGTTTGACATTTTGTTCTAAAAGTTGGAAAAATAATAATAGAAAAAAAAAAAAAAAAAAAAAAAAAAAAAATCCTACAGAATAGATCTATGTTCTACTGCTTGAATTTACATTAAAATCCATCTATCAAAACAAAAATCACTGATCTCGACAAACAAAACCATTGTTTCTTTTAACATTTTATCTCTGCTACTATATAATCTACAGGCATATTAAAAATGTCTCACAGGATCACTACACACTAAAGTAAAATATCTCTGTGTTCCATGTACAAAAGTAGAAAATAATAATGCTATTGTAAAGAAATTAATACTTGGATTCTAGCAGTGTTATGTTAAAATAGAAGACATTAATCTAATGAGATGGGCAACATTCATACATGTATTAATCAATGATCACGTGCATTGGGAAATCTACTTTGTACAATTTGAAGTTAATCACTCAAATATTTCAAACTCTTTATGACGATGATCATATGATTAGTCAAAGCAACCTAAAAGTCGATTATTATTATCATTAAATATTTTCAAGAATCTTTGGCTTATGTATGAACATTCTGTACTTCTTTTGGAAGATATATTATGGAGACATTTTTCTGGTGTGCTGTTTTGAGTTTCAGTTCTGAGTGCCCAATATTCTTCGGCTTCTGGAAATGCTGTCACTGCTACCACTCTTTTCTAAACTAGGGTAGGTTCCAGGTTGCCTCAACTCTCTCTTCTTTGAGCTCCCCCGTCGCACAAGTGTGTTCTCCTTGTCCTGAAATGTGAGATATCTTAGATATATGGTCTTTCGAAGCAGAATTCATCATCATAGCCTATTAGGCTTATTCAGTTTGGATATACTGTGTAAATGTACTTCAACAGTACCACAATATTTACCTTTGTTTCAGGAATGGAAGAAGATGAAGACGACCTTGAGAGTGGAATGCCAGAATCATCTCTGCTGTCCTGTCGCTGAAGAGGTGGTGCTGGAGCTACAAATACTCCTTTGTCACCCTGGAAGATTTATAACACATATAATGTAAATACCTATGTACAGTTACTACAGTGAACTAAAAACTGTTTAAGATATCCAGTTTCACTATGGGAGAGAACCTGAGAGAATAATTGAAATATTTCAACCACCACAAAATGGCCTATCTAGCTTTAGCATGTACATATTAGTGGTCCTCCACTGCTAAGAAAATAAAATGGGTTATAAGCCTGGCTCACTGCACTAAATTTTAAACTAATGCCATATGGTAAAATGTATGAAGTAATACACCGCAAGTTACTAATGTCCCAATTTTGTAAACAAAAGGCCAGTTTGTTAAAATATACACAGATAAATAAGTATCCATCAGTCTAGACATGCATATCTACCAAAAGATAAATAGATATGCATTCATTTCTCCATATATATGAATATTTAAGGTGTCAGGCCTCACACAATTTTAACAAACCAGTTGAAAGACTCCCATCCAAACTCTGAAACTCATACTCAACACAGAACATACCTTGCTGGAGCTGGTAGACCCTGATCGTGAACGGACATCAGAAGTGGAACCAGAGCGTGCCCTGACCTCCATCACCTCATCTTCCAGTTGTGAGCAATCAGATGGAGATAACTGGGAGCTGTCAGCTGATGAGGAACCCATTTCGTCCTGTAATTTTTGTTTTAGATCAGCAAAGATTAGTGAATATATCAGCATATTTAAAACTTGATACCTTTATTCACATACTTGTTAAGGATTTTAGACAGTATATATATATATATATATATATATATATATATATATATATATATATATATATATATATATATATATATATTTTACTCAACTATTCAAACAGGTTCTTAATGCAACAGCACAACAAAATCTTAATTTACACATTACTGAGATTCACAGGTAGAGAGAGAGAGGGAGAAAAAAGTAAAAACAACCATAATAGAAATAAATGTTAGTGAACAGCCTTATCAAACCATTACAGAAGTACACAAGCACCCCATACCTCTGTATCCTCAAAGTTGGGCAGGGGGATCTTGGACATTGTGGTTACAGTACCACTTCTGTATCTCTCAATTAGTCTCTCATGTGGAGAGGTGGACGACAAGAACTTAGAGTATGGGTAATCCTTGCGCACCGGTGTCTCGCCTGGAAAAACGGATTAGTTCTGTCAGATTTCTAATAAACGTTGAATAATCAAAAGGAGGACAAATGCAGAGAATAACCATTGACTGTGAAGAAGACGACTTCCTTACCAGTTGGCACATCCTTAACCATTTTCTCAGTGAAGAATTCATTGACCTGCATCTCTTGGGCATTGAGGTCATCCATGTGGTCCTCAGACCAGCTTTGAAGAGTTCTAGAAGTGTGCTGGCATTTTTTTTGGAGTTGGGCACATTCCTTTTCAAGTTTACTGATCTCATCCTCCAGCAATTGGTTCTTGATATCCAGATCCTTGGTTAAAGCAACAGCCATCTAGAAGTAAAATAATTAATTATAAATCTGGTCTCAAGTAATATACCTCCTTTTGTAAACAATGCAACAAGGGGAACAGCAATAAATACATAAAAATATACTGTTAGCTTCTCACTTTAATACTTCTCTGGGCTTTATTTTGAAAACTGGGAAATTCCCATCTTCATTTTTACTTTGTTGCCATCCTCAGAAGTTCACACAAATACTGAAATTCTACACTGAAGTTCTTAAAACGGAAAAAGCATATTCTTACCTCAATCTTAGCTCCATGGTCTGAAATATCCTGTGCAGATTTGGTCTCCACTGCTTTGATGTGCTTCTCAGCAATGTTACGGTTCTCACAGATTGACAGTGATGCGTGGGCAGAATACTGTGCCACTGTTCTATCACTCTAGGGCAAGATAGGACAAAGTATTTCTGTTCTACTGTCTGAAGAGTATTGGTATCATTTAATAATCTTACTTTAGATGTCTCTACTTATGAAACTTTTTAAGATATCCAATGCAAAATTAATGATTTGAATGCAAAATGTGTTTCCCTTTTTCAAAGAGTCGGATATGGTGCCTTTTACAAGGCTCATTATCATACTCCTTTTGTATTGCCTCTTGATACAATGCTTCATCTTTAGTTCACCATCATATCTATATATATAGAGAAAAAATATGTGAATAAAAACAAACTCACCTCATGGACCATTTTCTCCATTGCAGACTGGGCTTCTTTCTCTAGAGAAAGAGTAGCTGTGATATGAGAATGGCTGTTCTCACCAAGACTCTTAACCAATGTCTTCACATTATCATTAGCCGTGTGGGTCTCCTCCTTCAGCGTGCCAAGATCTGAGATAATATTAGACAGACCAGCTGAGGCTGAAGACGTGAGCTCCTTGCTGATTTGCTTCAGATCCTCAAGCTGGGTTTCCAAACTGCTGATCTTGGATGCAACAAGCTGCCAAAAAAAATGAAACGATATAGTAACAACCATTTATTTTATCAACCAGGCAACATTACTAACCTGTTATGGTACAGTGGGATAACATTGGTATCACAACAAAGAGAACAGACCCCTTACCTCAGCCTTAGAATCAACATTGCTGCACAGTGCATTGGCATTGTCAAGACAGGCAACAGTACGTGCAGCATGAGCCTCTAAATGTGTGTTCATCTGTTTTTCGAACTCGGAGGCCATTTTTTCTTGGTTCTGGTGACTCTTCTCACATTCTGAGTGCAACTCATTCAGCTGTAAAAAAAAAAAAAATCATATATAAATATGGTTATTCTACTGAATTTATATTTCTTACAAACACACAAATCCTGACTATGAATTCAGAAGACCAGCAAGCAAAAAGCATCATCCCAAGATTAGGCAATACCAGATGCTCAACATGAAGGTAAAAAATAAATAAATAAATAAATAAATAAATAATAAAATGGCTCTTAATTACAATATAGGCACTTACACAATACTAAATAAGTTATTCATTATGGAACCAACCTTGTTACTCAGCACATCAGACAAGTCAGTGATGGTAGTAGCATGAGAGGAAATCAAGGAGGCTATCTTCTCCAGGCTAGGTAGCACTTGTTCCTTCTGGAAAGTGCTGAGTTGCAGCTCCTGTTCAGCACACTGTTCTTCAATCTGGTCCACCATGGCCTTTGTACCTGCCACATCAGCCTGTGCCTGTCAAATAAACAATCTGTAAATTATCTGACCAGAGTAAAAAGGATGATGCAAATATAGAGCAACTCCTTACAGATAGAATTATGCTAATTTAGAAAAAAAGAAGCAAAACTTCAAAACCCTACATATATGGTTGCCAAAATTACCCACTATGTTCAGACTAAAAAAAAAAAAAAAAAAAAAAAAAAAGCTTTGTTTTTGTTTGCTCTAACCTACTGCTGCTGGGTACATATACTACCAAATGTAGTTTCCTTTTGTGAATTTTGTTTGCACATAGATGGCTCCATAAATACTTCTACTTTTCACTTTCCTTTACTTTACAGATTTCCCCCCCAATGCTAGTCATACCTATATTGTTACTTTTATCATTTGTATTACAAGTATCATAGTGGTATCAACAAAAATGATAGCTATAATAAATAAATAAATATATATAATAAATAAAAACTCGAAAAATGTGGATAGTTACACCAGCGAGATAAATTGACCACAAGATGATAAGATCTATTGTAAGGACAAACTGTAAAAAACAGCAAACATAGTGTATATTTGATGGGTTAAATACATACCTTCCCCTTGAACATTTCATGAAGGTTATTGACCAGTTCATCTTGGCTCCTGGCAATGGTCCTCAGGTGGGAACTGATTTCAAGGACCTCCTTTTTACATTTCTTCACAGAACCATCTAAAACAGAGATATTGTATCAGTAAGGACAAGGACATGAAAAATGCCTGTGCGGGTATATGAAAATCAAAATAAGAACTTTAATAATTTGTTAAAGGAAATATGACAATAGTAACAGGGAGTTCAAGAAGTTTTTGGCGAAAGGATAAAATAATAAGTAATGTAGACAGAAATTGATTGATAACAGACCATATTCTCCTTTCAAGTGTCGACACTCTAAAAAATTCTTTCTAGCATGGTCCTCTGCCCTTTTTGTAGTTTTTCTGACAACTTAATAACTAAAAATAACAATCTGCATATAGTAAGTATCTTAGGAGAATGATATGAGTTTACCACAGGAAAAACAGACTAAAAAGGCCATTGATTCTGAAGTATGGACATCAGTCTAGCATAGTATATATAACTAGTCCCTTAATGGTCATCTAACTACCACAGGATAATGGCAATTTCCCCTCACCAAACTGAGATGAAATGTTCTGGACAGCTTCCTTTTGCTGTGTTACGGTAGCTGTGAGGGAGTTCCTCATGCTTTCCACGTGCTCTAGGTAAGTCTGCTGGAAGCCCTTGGTAATCTCTGTATTCTTTTCTTCAACATTTCTGGAAAGATGGAAAGAAAAATTAAGAAACATTATTCACAGGAGAAGAAAGAAAGAAAGGAAGAAGAAAAAACTATAATACATAGAATGCTTTTTAATACACTACAATATACATTTAATACATATATAAATATGAACATTGCATGAATGTGTACAAGACAGTTGTCAACTTGTAACCAAGATAATTAATCATATAACAAAAGATGCAAATTGCACATCATTAAAAGCCTTGGTGTAGTAGTATGACTCGCTAACTATGGTCATCTATACATGTTCTGCTCTGGAATTTTCATGAGTAATAATTTGTGAACTTTAAACACCATTCATCAGGATTTCAGTCTCGTTATTTTTATGAAGATGAAATGTGTACAAAAATTTAGTTAAAAAGGGAAAATATCAAGAATGTCAAGAACTAATAGTGGCCTCTAGAAAATATGAGGCATATAAAAATCTAAAAGCTGCTTCTTGGACCACTATGATGTAGC
>NW_020868704.1:292750-295250 GCF_003789085.1 Penaeus vannamei
AAATATGTATTCAAATAACTAAAAACAGTAAAACATAACAGTAAATCATAAAAGAAAAAATAAATTTAACGAAGCCGCGCAGGTGAGTCGCCCCTTGTAGCTTCCCATTTTCTGTGGCCCGCAGCCTCCTCACCGCGACGGCATCTTCGCCCCAGGAGATAAAACAAGGGTTTTGGGCCGCCCAGACCTCCGCCGTGGAGTGAGGGTGGATATTGTCCTTCATCTGGAAAGGGGTGGCGGTGAAAAGCATAAGGTGGCCGTTGGGGACGAATAAAAGCCGTCTATTACATATTTATTTAGGCTGACATTATTTAGTCAATGAACTAAGGATGATCATAGAAGACATGGATTATAATAGCGATAAAAATGATATTGAGGTAGCTGCAAGAATTCATTCTAGGAAAATCACTTGATGAGCCATGCGCTTTTTGGCTATAACACTGCTGTAGTGACTTCTCCTTAGATCAGATATTTGAAGATGAAAGGAAGTTCTAAATCAGAATAAGGATAAAGAAATGCCCTAAGTAACAGCCCAACACCCAGGTCATAATTAGCAATTCCATGGCAGAGAACGGTGAATCACCCATAAAACACTGACCTAGGCTTGGGAGTAGAAATGCTTTAAGTAACAGCCCAACACCCAGGTCATAATTAGCTCGGGAGTAGAAAGCTTGCAAAGTAGCTGCTTCATATGATGTGGACTCGGGAGGACTCCGACAGGAAAGCATAGCCATTGTTTCAGCCAGTGACAGATGTGTGGAGCGATACTACTTGCATTGCTCGGCCACGGTCATCCACAAGCCGTCTGCAACAACCGCAGCATTGATGGCGCGTTGGGATATCGGTTCTGCTAGATATCTACAGATGGTTCCAGGTGACCCGATAGTCGTTAAGGTCGCCGCTTGACAGAGTAGGGGCTGCGCAGTATAGCAAAGCAAAGCATCGTCTTCAGAGGCTGAAACATAAGTATATCAGGTCCGTAAAACGGCAAAGGAGGAGGAGGATAATACGACTTGTCAACCACCTTACTAAGGTGAGAACATAGTAAGAACAATTTGTCACAAGAAGCGTAACATGAGGAGGTGTTAATTACCTACGATTTGTTAGGATTAGCGAGTTCAGCAGAACACCATCCCATTGCAAGAATTCCACATCTTCGGGCAAAATAAGTACTTACGCTTCTGACACTTTGAAGCAGTTGAGCCTGAACCTAATTCTCGCCGAGCACTTTAGTCGTAATCGTCGTGCGAGCAACGAGCGCGTAACTTCTCTGCGCTGAAGCAGTGTTCCTTCCTTTGCGACCGGGAGCTGGGCTTAAATCAACCCGCGTTGATAATAGCCATGTAATGTGTGTGTGTGTGTGTGTGTGTGTGTGTGTGTGTGTGTGTGTGTTGTGTGTGTGTGTGTGTGTGTGTGTGTGTGTGTGTGTGTGTGTGTGTGTGTGTTGTTGTGTGTGTGTGTGTGTGTGTGTGTGTGTGTGTGTGTGTGTGTGTGTGAAGAAAACAGCTTGCAGTTTATTGTAACAAGACAGGTATTTATTTGATATTTATGTTTTGATTAATGTCTCATAATGTCTGTAGCATTGATATATATTTTTTTCTTTCTTTTCTGAATGTGTTCATCAATTACTTTTTAAAATCCTCTTTTCGTTTCATGTTGCATTATCAACATATATGAAAGCAAAGTGAATGATAAATATGTAATGTATTTTGCATTTTTCTCATTCTTTTCTGTTATATCCTATTACGAACTTTTTTCATCACAATAAAGTTATATTGCAGCCTCTTCAAATATGCATCGTTGCTTCAAATATCAATTAATATTCCTCCCAGGCTATTATAGAGAGATATACAAAAATCACCTGATGTAGTTTTTTTAACACGAAAATAAAACAGGAGAGGTTTGCAATTTCCTTTTCTCTTGTGAATTAGACAACATGTTTTTGGATGAATACCAGTGATCTTGATGCTGTGTACGATAAGATATTCAGCCAACATATTCTGAACAAAATTTGACATGTTCAGATATCATAGAACAATCAGCTTTATGTCACCCAATGTTACGGTTGCAATCGGCGTGGACCTTCGACGTGGCACAGGAGCACAGAGAATGAAGCAGTGAAACTCGTTGTAATTTATTAGTGCCATTTCTTTGCTGTCAGTATCATTTCCCTCTTTATTGTTGCTCATCGTTGCCATTACTCTTCATCGCAATTAGCACCATTATCCTTTTTATCATTTCTATATCCTTGTGACACAAACGCAGGCTTCGCGGAGTTTAAGTTGATCGATTTGGCCCAAAACTTGAATTATAAACATCGGCTTTTGTGGAGCACTCCAAGAATACATTTCCTGTCTCTGAATAAGTAATGTTTTTGAATAATTTCTAACATTGGATATGCTACATATTTTCCGTGGGAGTCTCTCCATACAGATATGATGAATTACTGTGAAGTTTGTTTCTATATATCCTTTAGCCATGTGTGTGGGAATGTGTGTGT
>NW_020868704.1:302750-305250 GCF_003789085.1 Penaeus vannamei
AAGTCGGCAGGTGATGCAGCTTCCACACTGGCGAATCTGTTAAGGGTGGTGATGCAGGAGGTGATTTGGCGTTTGTATGATCATTTTGAGAATATTCCAGAAGCACTTACAGTTCTCAACACTCTGGCGGTCGTCCTACAACTCTTCTTAAGAAAAGTAATCCAGAAGAAAGGCCCTTAAAAGAAGACAAAGAAAGGGGGGCAGGAAGATGAGCTCGACCACCCCTTCGATGAAGTTTAGACCACTCGTTAAAGGAGACCCGGGAAAAAACAGAGAAGAAAGCGGTATAAATCGGAAAGGGCGCTCAACACGATGTAGGATGCAGCAGATTCTCCAAAATTAACGCTATCTTTAAATGAAAACATGGCGAACGCTTCAGGGGAAGCCTACAATGAAATGCTATTCACACATTAATCAGTTCAGTGGCAAACATTAACATTTAAAAGGGCGGCCACACTACTCTATTCTGTCTAGGGATCCCAAGACAAGACTGGACGCTTCTCAAGCCGTAATGGGAGCCGAGATGAAAATCCTTAGCCACCGCAGAATCACTGCGTCGGTATTTCACCCCTAGCCAGACCAGGAAAGATATTGCCGAAGCAAAATCTAATATGATTACTGGTAAACTCATTCGTTAAAATCATAAATAGAGATTAATGTATCATATTAAAAACAATCTATTTTTAGATATGTTATCCCGAACAATGATGTCTCATAATTTATTCCCCTTTTGTAAACAAATCATATAAATGTTCATTTGACCAACGAACATAAACCCGCGCCAAAGACATGGAAACCTTTTCAAAAGTTATTTACGCCTTGTTGGACAAAGTGAGAGCCAAAGAGCCGTGTCGAACACATGAGAATTGTACAAGCAGGAATTTGGAAAGGACTTAAATTGATGAAATAAGCAAGAAACTTTGAACATTATGAATGCTGGGCTGAGATGATGGTTCTTTCCGAGGAGATACTGTTTGTAGTGTGACCAATCCCAAGCTGTAGCTGCCTAGACTTCGGCGAGCCTGTCTTGTGATCCCAGGACAGGGAAGACTAGTGTGACCGTCGCTTACGGGATCAAAGATAAACTGGACCGTCAACATTCAGTACCCGCATTTGGAAAATAATATTCGGTAAGAATAAATTTGATCTACGACACGGAACCGGGCTGAAGGTCAATTGAAATTGGTGTTAAGAAGGATCGTAGGAAAAAAATATTATGGAGGTAACAAAAGACGACGTTCGAGAGGCATCAGGTATGTGCCGGCTATACAGGAGAAACTGATATCCAGGCTGTGGGATATATCAGGTAAGGGGGAATGTGAAGCCTCTGTTTTGGTCGAGGCTCTTTTAATTCAACACATAAAAACCAAACAAAATTAATGAATAAACAGTTCTTCATAATCTTCACTTGAAATGCTCCACCGTCACCCCATAGGTCAACAATATTGAGAATATTCCGAACAGTCTTGCCTTTTAGTAATATCAAAAAGGAAACCGAGGGCGACCTAGTCGTTATGTATGGACAGGAAATGTTAGCTGCCAGAAAGGACATCGGCAAAGACACCGCCGACGTCAAATGACAAGCTTACATTGGTGATCTAAAACAGAAAAGAGATTATATTGAGGCTCCGGGATAAAGCAAATTATTTCCCAGATCAGTACAGCCATGTCTTACAGAATATTACAGGCATCAGACTGGAAAATTTATCATCACTATCTACTATATCCGATTCAGAATTCAAACTCGAGTATAACAGATGCGAAACAGCTAACGGGGTAAAAAGACCAAAAATCAATTAGCGATAAGAGAGTCCCATGCAGACCTATAAGGCTTTAACCTACGGACTCAAAAGTAAAATTCATGTTGACCTCGCACCATCACGCAAACTTGCGTGTATTTACGCATCCTTGTATGTGTGTGTGTGTGTGTGCTTAAACGTGTATTTATATGCACTGTGGATATATTTGTCATTACTGCCTCATCATCAATCATCAATATGACTGTAAAATGAAAGTTATGTGATCTATGAAAGGTAATGTTCTCCATTCCTTTTACTTCCAGCACAGTATAAAATGTATGCTGCTGACCTCCAGTGAATATCTTTCAGTATATCTGATAGGTAAAAAAAATAACTAATGTTTCATCGCACTGTGTAAATTAAATCAAATGAAATAAATTGTTAAAGAAAGCATAAAACATGAGTAAAATATTTTTAAATTTATGAATACAAAGGAAAATCATTTGTTTATCTTATTAAGTTCTCAGGGTAAAATATCACCATTATTATTGTTTTATTGATATGTAATCAGTTACTCTTTTTATCACTTGGTTGCATAAATAAATCAGATGCAGCTGCCATTCATTACTGGCAATTGCCCTCTGATATATTATGATTTTGTAGCCGTTATATAAGAAAATAACAATGAAAGCTCCTCATGTGCAGTATACTCCGACTGCCACCGACTCCTCCACCTTCTTCCAAATCAAAGTGACGTAAAA
>NW_020868704.1:327750-330250 GCF_003789085.1 Penaeus vannamei
TGAAAGAATTGATTACAGGGCAGGCTCAACCTCAAGAATCCGGAGTATCAAGAAGTGTCTTTGTCGATGGACTGCTTGGCTAAGCAAGTATTGCCACCTTTAGCTCTGAGCCAGTTTAAATTCGGAAAGCAGCCGTTAACTAATAGTGTTCGGATCTTAATTGTGAAAGCTACTAGGACCCCGCATCATCGACTCTACAAACTCCGGAACCAACTACAACAGGACGATCAATCTCAACGATTCAAACACAAAACAAATTATACAGTATATGCAGCAAGAGCATTTGGTCAAAAGCAGGGCGAAGTGTTCTTAGAAATATGTCTTCTAAACGCTTGCCTCACACGAAAAAAGAAGCCCTCTCCTTTGGACTTCATTTAGGCACCGGGCAGCACAGCAAGGATTGAATCGACAACGTAATCTCAAACCACCGCTGGACCGATAGTGACGTCGACAAAGGGATTACTGCTTACTGTATGGCCGATGCGTCATCGCGCTCACCAGCAATCCAACGCAGAGACAGCCAAGTACTTACATAGACCTTGGATACATCAAGGTCTATATCAGTACAGGTCTCGTCACTAAGCGACTCGAATTCGTCCATCTCTCGCATGACGTCACTCGGCGTGGAAGCCTGGCGGTTCGACGCTAATCGTGTGGTCGTTCTTGGATGTGATATGGAACCGTAAGGATCTCCCTCGCTCTCCCGTTTTCGCTCGCTTGGCTGACTGACAGTAATTGTTCAGTGGTTGGTTGCAGAATTTGGGATCGCCCTGTAGATGTTATTTATCACCGATTTCCAACAGAGGAGGGAGCAAGAAAAAGAGTTATTGTTATTGTTATGCAGTGTATTGGTTGTATGATTAGTTTTATAATAAATACATCAAAAACATTTGGAGTTTAAATATGCCATGTCCTCTTTGTTTGTTTACTTCTGTATTATGTCATATTTAAACTGCAGAATGAGCATTACTAAACTGAATGCGATATAAACCTACACTCGCTGATAATCATCGCTTGTAAAATCTGTCCAATATGGAAATCGCTCAGTGTCACGGAATATAAGATTAGCTAAGTAATTGCTCATTTGCTACGGTTTTCTATTATCTCCTTCCCACCATGCTCTATCCCCCCCCCCCCCCGCCCCCTCGCTCTCAGCTCATGCCCGGTGACGTCATAGGCCTTACCATCCAAAGCTGCGCAGAACTCCTAAGTGACGAGACCTGTACTTATATAGATCTTGGGATACATCACCGTGCTGAAGGGTCTCTGCGACAACGCGAACATCACCCAGGCTGACAAAGGTGGGGGTTTCATTTTTATGGACAATGATTATGCATATAAAATGAACAAATTACTTTCTGATGCTTCTGTTTACTGGAAAATAATGAAAGATGACCGTACGCTGATGGAGCTTAACTCCTGGACACTCTGATACATCAGTATGACGACGGCCCACATGTCTCTGTGTACAGAAAGCCAACTTCAGCCACAATGATAATACTAAGTCTGATCATCTGCAGCCATGAATTTCCTGAGGCTGAGGTTATATAATAGATTCTTTCATGGATCATAAATATCTCAAAGGCTTCCTGCAAAACATCGGAAAGGTGGAAAACGCACAAAATCAGAGCCCGCACCTTCCTACTTTTCTCATATTACCGCCATGTAAACTTTCCCAGCCGATCCGCTGGTACTTTGGCATGACAGCGAAAATCGCCAGCACTTCCGGGAAAAAGATACACCACATAATTCGAAACAGAAAGCAGCCCGCAGACAATGCCAGCAGTGCTGTTTATCGCATACCCTGCTGCAGATGTAATAAAGCATACTTCGGTGAAACGGGACGTGGCTTCAACACCAGGATCAGCGAACTTCGAGCTGACGTCCGTCACCACAGGGTTTCCAACGCCATGTCGGTGCATGTAGATGAAGCTGGACATCTACCGAACCGGGAGGAAGTAATCCATGGAGGATTGAACGAACAAAATAGAAAAAAATTGGTTGTATGCATCACGAGGGAGAAAGATGTAAATATTGCATCGTGCAGCTTCAAATTGTTCAAGGTAGCGACAGCAATTATGCGAGTAACGAGTAGGAAGTCAGTCAGGTGATTCATCAGCTCACGTCTGATATATATATATATATATATATATATATATATATATATATATATATATATATATATATATATATATATATATTATATATATACATATATATACATATATATATATATTCATATATATATATATATATATATATATATATATATATATATATATGGTCTGTAATTTCTCTGATGAATGTATTTCTGACAGAAATATTCGAAACCGGTTAAGTATACCTCGTAAAACTGATATCATTAACGATGCTGAGAGTGAAGAATAAAAAGCAATTGAAAAAAGGTGATTACCCTTGTAGAAATAAATTGAGGGAAAAACTATACCCAGAAAATAATAATAATGAACAAAGAAATAAAAGAAGACGAAAAAAACGATAA
>NW_020868704.1:335250-337750 GCF_003789085.1 Penaeus vannamei
ATTTGGAATTAATGAACATGTAGCCAGTCAGCCGTATGATTTATTAATAATGTATTCAGTCAGTTTCAGGATGATCGGTACTGAGTGTCATCGTCATCTGTTCAATGGCATAGCGGGTTTGTTAACAATTACTAGTGATTATTCGTTTATGGAATGTGCGAGGATTTGGTACCGTTTTAGGAATTACCTTTTGTTCATTGGCCAGAATCTGTCTCGGGCCCAGATTCTTTGTGCAGTCGCTTACACACACATCTACGCCCATATTTATATATATATAATAAATATATATTTATTTATATATATATAATATATATATATATTATATTATATATATATATCTATATGATTACACATATTCACAAACATACATACACTAATCATATATAATATACATATAGTATATACCTATACTTATAGTATATATGACGTTATATATATTGTATATATAGTATTACATATAATAATAAATACTATTATAATAATATAGTATATATAAATATATATTATACATATAATACTATAATATTATATATACATCTCAATCATGGCTACTTGTGCTGATGTCATTAGTAGTTTATGTGACAACAACGATAGATCACCTATCTGTCCTTAGCCTGAGATATAAGTGCTAAATCCCTCACTATCATAAACTCTGCCACCGCACTAGTATCTACCTACACACGCGTCATGTACTATGGCATACTACTGTATGTATCCACACGATGTGAGTGTGAGAACTCGAACAACTTCGCTCTCGCATGACTAGCGAGTTCGCTCTTGCTCAAGTCACGCGTCTAGGATAAATAGTATAATATAACAAGCACACAGTAGCTTCATTCGATGATCTCTATCATCACAGTGCATCTACCACTGCACGATAGAGCCGAAGTAAGTTCTATCGAGATTCTAGGAGCGTATAACCACGCGCAACGCTTGCATCCTAATCTCAGAGTGAGGAGCACTGACTGTTACGGCGTCACGATCCATCCAGTCCTACACTCTCATCTCTAACTCACATACCGACCCAACTCAAAACATACAATGAGTAAAGCCTCTACACAAAATTCATATACATTGAGATGAAATGAATCTGTTCTCGAAGCTTATAGATCTATCGCAATCACTCTAGCTGCAGCTCGCAATGATTAATCATATGTCCATCTCCACTAGTCTTAGACCCGCTTGTATAATGCATGCGTGTGTGAGTGCTAACTCCCATCTATTCTACATGCGTGTCATCCGTAATCTGACAACTTCAACTACAACCTGCCTATAGTGCGTGTGAGAACATCTCCATCAACTAATAGACGATATACTCTCGCGAGAGTGGAACTGCTGAGAGTCTACACTCCAGAACAGGCCATAAGACGCGCGCGAGTTGGAACACATTATAACTGAGATGCCGCCATGATCGTTCACACACTTAGGGCGTAATAGAGAGTGGCATTTCTCATCTGGTAATAACTAAGTCTCGCGCTAGTAGACAGACTCACATAGCCCACACGTCCTACTGCAGGTTTCGACCTACGCTACGCCTTACCACTACTATCCACCGTGTCTCTCACGGTTAATCGACGAGACGAGACGTGACTCTGCAGCTGATTATGCTGGCTGAGGTCGCTTCTTGACAACGGTTGACGCTGCGGATGTCCTTCCAGTACAAATGTCAGATTCTGTCTCGGTAGGAAGTGAATTAGAGACCATCATATGCATGTTTTATTACGAATACATATTTATATAGCAAATTATGGAGCCAGAGTAAATTTAAATAATTTTATTACGAAACATATTTATATAGTAAAATATAGAGCCAGAGTAAATTCAAACAATCATGAAAGATATCTACATATGGATGGTGTGCTCAAATCGTTTCACAATTGAATGAGGATGTCAAGGGTGCTAGTAGGATTTGTCATCTTCGTCCTCCTCGTCCATTCCACGCAGGTCTGTAGCATCACTGAATATTGAAGGTTGTGAGGACTGATACGTTGATTTAGACAAATATTGGAAACATGTGCACTGAATTGTTCTAGCAGACTAGTACAGATGCATATTCACGGACAGACGAAAACTCATTAAGCAGAGAGGTAGCCAATATCACAACAGAGGAAATAAAGAAAGCGATCAAAGGCATGACGAGAGGGAAAACATCAGGAGAAAAGGACATCAGTATAGACCTCAAATATCTCATCAACGGTAAGACACAGAAAATTGGGGAAAATACGTTATTTATTACACAAAAAGAAGGGTACAGATGTTTGAAAGGAATACTGACCCTTAAGCCTACTAATCAGTATCTACAACCTGTCATATACATATATAATGTGTGTGTGTATGTGTGTGGGTGAACGATCTGTAATTCCACAACATGTGTTGTGGCCATACATGTATAATGTGTGTGTTATGTTGTGATGTGTGCGTTGAACAACACCTATCATGCAACTATGTGTGTGAACCCGACATCTCTTAATTCTAATCAGGCGACAGAAAGGCAGGCTTC
>NW_020868704.1:342750-350250 GCF_003789085.1 Penaeus vannamei
TGCTCTTATCACTCTCATGTACGATACGTAAATCACACAATAATTTGAAATTCGTTTGTCTTTTGATAAAATGATTATGTTATCAGTGACAACAGCACTGTTGTTTGCTAATTTTATTTACTCAGAGGATATTGGATTTTGACAGCGGTTAAAGTGAAGCTGCCAGGTAATTGCGGCGGGTTATCCTGCTGAGCCATGGTGCCTGCGTGGCGCCCGTGGCTGCCTCGTGACATTTCTTTCCCACACATCATACGAGTATATGTGTGTGTGTGTGTGCGTGTCTCTCTCTCTCTCTCTCTCTCTCTCTCTCTCTCTCTCTCTCTCTCTCTCTCTCTCTCTCTCTCACTCTCTCACCTCTCTCTCTCTCTTCTCCTCTTCCTCTCTCTCTCTCTCTCTCTTCTCTCTCTCTCTCTCATCCTATCTCTCTCTCTCTCTTCTCTCTCTCTCTCTTTCCCTTCTCTCTCTCTCCTGTATATATATATATTATATATACTATATATATATAATATTACTATTATATATATATATATATACTATATACTATATGCAACACATTACACCACACACGCTGTAATCTAGCTGTATCTTATATTCATATTACCTATATTTATAATATATATATATATATATATATATAAAATCTTTACATATTGTCTCACTCGTATCTTCACACACCTACACATATGCATATACGCCTGACCATTGCTTCCCCCTGCTTATTTCTCTCTCTTTGCCACACTAGGACCATTCCGATGCTGTGCTGTCTATCCCTTTCCGAAAAGAGCTATGTATTTGACTTGTCACGCCTTGTTTCATTCACCGGTTGACAAATGCTACGTGGACTTACAGCGATCGTTAGACCACTGTAGGAGATGACAGACAGCCTCCCTGCGCGGAGCCAAAGAACACCCCCTTGCAGCCGGGCCGCGCCAGAGGAAAGGGCCCGGCGCGAAGCTGGACCGCAAATCCAATGAATTGCATAACACCCCGATCCACAGGGAGCAGCCGCATCAACATCATACCTATTATAACTATATATATATATATATATATACTATATTATATATTATATATATATCTCTATCTATATATTATAATATATACTATATATACTATACATAATATATGTGTCCCTTGGTGTGTGCTTGTTGTGTGTGTGTGTGTGTGTGTGTGTTGTGTTGTTGTGTGTCTGTTGTGTGTCTTGTGCGTCCCGATGTGTGTGTGTGTGTGTGTGGTGTGTGTTGTGTGTGTGTGGTCGTGTGTGTGTATAATACTATATATATTATATATAATATTATATATACTATATACTATATATACATATATATATATATGCGCGTGCTTTATGTGTGTGCTCCGCTGTCTGTTGTTATGTCTGGCGGGTTGGACCCCCGCCACCTCGGATGTTTTGGATGTTGCGCCCAGATATATTTTTATCCTTTGTGTATGCAGGTATATATGTAGGCATGCATCTGTTCCCGTTGCGCATGATTCGTTGCGCCGAACTTTTCACCAGTGATTCCAATTAATTCAGTCCTTCTGGCTGCAACCGAACAAACTACCCGAGGCCTAAAATCAGTGAGAAAACCTTCAGTTGAATAAACCATTATTTCCAGCCTTCTGCCTAAGGACAGTCATTAGCATATATATATTTTTTAGAAAATATACAGAAGGAAATTATGATATACTATGATGGATCTACATTTTCTCTGTGTAAGTGGGTTTGGATTCCAAATAAGCAAATGAATAAAGTGATTTTAGACATGAATGATTGATAATTATAATGATAAAAATTATTCTGAGAACACAGATGTGCTGCTGAAACCTCATTCTTACGTGAGCTTTGCTTTTACAGGAGTATCCTGCTTGCTAGCTAGATGATTGATGGCTTGGATTTTCGATAACAGGAAGCAAACAAATTATAATTTGGTTGATGATGATAGTAAATGATAATGATAATAATATATTAATAATAAACATCTATAATGAATTCTTCATTAATGATCTGATAATAATAGGAGACTCTTAATTGACCATCGTACCCCATGTGATAAGTATTCATCCATAAATGTTACTACTTCATCCTCCTACTAACCGATAGCAGTGATATTAATGATAACAAAAGCAGTTGTAATTATGTTATGGACCCTTGTTTTGCTGTCACTTGTAGCAGTTTTAGTAGTCAGCAGTCAATCACTACTTTAGTAGTAATAATTTTAATGACTCTATCAAGCGCATGTCTGGTGATTAATGCTTAATGATACTATCACTAACAGTGATATTATTGATATGATATGGATATAAATGTGATGGTAAATATGATGATGATAACAACACTAATGAAAGAAAAAATGTTAGTAGTAGAAGAAATAAAGAGGATTATTAATACTTATTCCTTTTACCACCATGATGACTATTATCTTGTCACTCTAGATATTTTCTATTTGAGCCTCTGTTTTTTTCCTCTTCTTCTTATCTTTCTTTTTCTTTCTTTTATACTGAAAACCACGACAACACACTACCATGAATTGTTTTTGAACATGATACAGATGTCGTTGGCGTAGTCAATTTGCAACTCGTTAGCACTAAATCGTCGTAGAATAGAATACGTGCAGCTTCAGCATTTCTCCTGCGCATAAAGGACAAGGCTTCTCTGTGTCTTTGATGTCCAAGTGACCAGCCAATTTCAAATGGGGGAAGTGCAGAAGAGAACAAAGAATTTCTTCAATGTCGGGACACGAAATAATTGGCTAGATAGTTATTGGGCTGGGAGAGTAGGGAGCAGGCTTTTTACTCCGTCACTTTGCACTATCTTGGACGTGTCCTGCCGATCTGCTTCACGTTCCAGCCTGCGTATGTGTGCCGTCTGCCTCGTTTCCCTGTCTGCCCTCTGCGTAGTGGTGGTTTGACTACGGCCTGCTTCTCCTTGCCTCTGTCCGCCTGCTGCTAATCGGGGTCTCCTTCTATTGTCTGTCTGTCCCCTTTTCTGCCTCTGCAAATTTTCCTCTGTCCCTCCCCTCTGTTTCTGTATGTTTTCTGTTTCTGGTCTGCTTTTGCCGCCTGGCTCCCCTCATTCCTTTTCCCTCTTCATCACTGCCCTTATCGCCTCCTGTGCCCCTGTCTGCCTTTGTTTTTGTCTGCCCTTCCATGCCTTGTTTGCACCCGCCTGTCTCGTCCTGCAATGTACTTCTACCCCCGTGCCCTGTCAGCTCTGAGGCAAAGCGAGAGAGAGAGAGAGAAGAGAAAGAGAGAGAGAGACAGAGACTGACCTGAGAGAGAACGATGAGAAAGATAGAGATAGACGAGCAGGGGGAGAAGGAGAGAGACGCGAGAGGAGGGAAGGAGATACCGGATTGACTTCACAGAGAGCGATATGACGGGAGAAGAGAAGATCCGGGACCGCCCCGAGCGAAGATGGAGCGAGACGGACGAAGAGAGAGACGCGGAATGGGAGGCAAGATGAGAACGGCCGAGAGGAAGGGCAGAGCGCCATGGAGCGCAGACAGAGAGATGAGCCGAGGAGAGAAGAAGAAAAGAGGAGAGGAGGAACCGACGAGAGACCATAGAGACAGAGAAGAAAGAGGAAGAGAGGAGAGGCAGAAAGACGAGAGAAAGGAGAGAAGAGAGAGAGAGAGGAGAGAGAAGAGAGCGAGAGACGGAGACGGGAGAAGATCGAGAGACTGGAGGAGCGGCGGGAGACGGGATGAAACGGACGAGCCAGAGGAAAGAGAAACGAGAGCAGAATAGACAGAGAACGCCGGAGGGAGTAGGGAGAGCCTACGCAAGACAGGAAGAGGCTCGCCAGAGGAGAGAAGAGGAGAGGAGAGATGAACATCGGTGGAGAGAGAGAGAGAGAGCAAACGAGAGGCACCGACAACCGGAGAGAAGTCTAGACCGCAAGCGCCCGAACATCACTCCACTAGCCATACACGAACCCATCCACCACACGCGCTCACTCAAATCTCCACATACAACCACCACCCAACACACACACAGAACCCAAAAAACCACCCACAGCACAGACACCCACATCAAGCTATACATCACACTCCAACAACCAGACGGAGACGAGAGAGGAGCGGAAGAGAGAGGCGGAGTAGAGAGGAGAGACGAGAGGACAGACAAGGAGAGAGAAGGGAAAGGAAAGAGGGAGAGGACGGAACACAGGACCGGACAACGAGAAAGAGGCGTGGGGGGAGAGACGAGACGAGAGCCGCGGCGAGAGCGCACTGGGCGCCGATGTGACGGAACGGATAGGAGCGGAGCGAGGACTAGAGATGAGTCAAGAGGGAATGTTAGATGAGGGGGGGGAGGGAAGAGGAGAGAGAGGAGAGAGAGGAGAGAGAGATGGAGAGAGAGAGAGATGAGAGAGACGAGAGAGGAGAGGGGAGAGAGAGAGAGAGAGGGAGAGAGAGAGAAGAGAGGAGAGAGAGAGGAAGAAGGAGAAAGAGAAAGAGAGGGAGAGGACACCTATCGGCGCTGAGAAATGAGAGGAGAGAAGGAGGGAGAGTCAGGAGGAAATGAGAGAGAAGAGAGGAGAGAGAGAGATGAAGAGAGAAACCCAGAAGGCGACGCAGCAGAACGGAGAGAAAGAGAACCGGGAGAAAAAGAGATGGGGTGGGGGAGAGAGATGGGGGACGGAAAGGAGGATCGAGAAAAGATATAGATCGGAGAGGAAGAGGAGTCGATCGACGAGAATAGAGAACGTCGAGTGATACACCGAGAAGGGAAGGACCAGAGAGAGGAACTGCACGAGAGACGAACCGGGGGAGAGAGAGAGGAGGAGAGGAGGATCTGGAGAAGGGAGAGAGCGAGAGAGAAGTGAGAGAGAGAGAGAGAGGAATGAGATGAGAGAGAGAGAGAAAGAGAGAAGAGAAAGAGAAAGAGAAAGAAGAAGAGAAGGAGAGATGAGAGAGATGAGAAGAGAAGGAAGGAAGAGGGAGAGAGAGAAGAGAGACAGAGAAGAGAAGGAGAAAGAAAGAGATGAGAGAAGAAGAGAAGAGATGAGAAAGAGATGAAGGAGAGAAGACCGAGAGAGAGAGAGAGAAGACAGAGAGAAGAAGAGAGAAGAGGACGGAGAGAAAAGGGTGGGGAGAGAGATGGTGGGGGGGAAAGGGAGAGAGAGAGAGAGAGAGAGAGAGAGACAGAGACAGAATAGAGAGAGAGAGAGATGAAGAGAGAGAGAGAGGGAGAGAGAGACAAACAAGACAACAAAAGACAGACAAACAGATAGATAGAGCCAAAGACAAAGACAGTCAAACAGATAGAAGGAAAGAAAAAAAGAAAGAGAAGAGGTAGACATGAAACAGAATACACATAAACATGGCAGAGAAAGAGAGAGAGAGAGAGAGACAGACAAAGACAGAGACATCACAATGCATATAGAACAGAAAAAACAAAAAGAGTGATAGACACACAAAAAAGAATGACAGATATTAACACAACCAAACAGATAGAAAGACAACGAGAACGTGAAAGATAGACAGAGAGAGAGAACTATGGACTGAAGCTGGTCCGACAGTCATCGTTCAAATGTCAACATAACATTGATGACTTGGCGCTGGGAAAACGGACACAGTGTGAAGGTGAGCTTAAAGGGGAGGTGGGAAAGAGGGGAAGAGGGGTGGCGGAGAAGAGGAGATGAGGGGGGGGAAGAAGAAGAGTGGGAGGTGAGGAAAGGGAAGAGAAAAGAGGAGAAGAGGTGAGGAAAGAGGAAAAGGGGAGGAAGGTTTATTCTTTGTCTATTTCCTCTCTCTCTCTCTCTCACTCTCTATATGTGCGTGCACACACACACACACACACACACACACCACACACACACCACACACACACACACCGATAATATATACTATATATATATATATATATATATATATATATATATATATATATAATATATATATCATCATCATCATCATTAGAAGCTAACGCCGACGGGCGCATAGCCGCGTCCACCTTCTGCTTCCACCTTTTGGGATCCCTTATGCAAGCCGCCAGGCAGGGACTCGGCCCATCTCGAGCTCCTTCCCGACAGGTTTTGGTCGATCTGCCCAAGCCAAGACTTCCTCGCGTCGTCTCACAGGCCTCCTCCACCCAGGGTTGTCTCTTATAGAGACAACCTGATGGACAGGATCAGCCTGTGGAAAGCGAGCCAGGTGGCCATATAGCCTGAGGCGATCACGGATTGCGCAGGTAACCAGATCCTGTGCCAGTCTCATGGTGCAGCCGTTGGTTAGACACATGGTCCTGCCAACAGTACCCCATGATCCGGCGCAAGGACCTATTACCGAAGGCATCAAGATGAGACTCCAGGGCACTGATAATGTCCAGGTTTCACTACCGTAGAGCAAATCTGGCATTATCAGTGCCCTGAAAACCCGTAGCTTGGTCCTTCTGCACAGGTACCGGCATCTCCAAATACTCTTGTCAAGAAGGTTCATAATCCCTGCTGCCAGACCAATCCGTCTGCTGACTTCCTGGTCTGACAGCCCAGAGTTATGAACTGCACTACCAAGGCATGTAAAGCTCTCTGTGACTTCAATGTCCTCGCCGCAAGCACGTACCAACCAAACAGGTTCTCCTAGCAAGTCTCCAAAGTCCTGAATCTTGGTCTTGGTCCAGGAGACCTCTAGACCCAAGGGCTTCACTTCATTACTAAATGTATCGACAGCTGCCACTAATGTTTCCAAAGACTCAGATAGAATAGCAACATCATCGGCAAAGTCAAGGTCTGTAAAACTTTGATATTGCCCAGTGTTGCTCCACAATGACTTTGAACAGTATCTCTGCCCAGTATCCAGTCCATGCAAGTATTGAAAAGTGTTGGTGCAAGAACACAGCCTTGCCTCACTCCTGACCTAACAGGAAAGAAGCTCGACAGGCCCCACCATACTTACAGCACTTTCAGTACCAGTATACTTTGCTATTAGTTCAATAATCCTTGTTGGAAATCCTCTCAGTCTCAGATCTCCCAGAGTGATTCCCGATGCACCATATCGAACGCCTTCTTGAATTCGATGTAGGCTGCAAACAGCCCATGTCCGAACTCACGACGGCGCTCTACAATGACTCGAAGCGCAAGGATACGCGGTCTATTGTGGACTTACCAGGAGTGAATCCAGATTGCTCCGGCCTCTGATGCCTTAAAAGATGGTCTCTGATAGCCTCAGAAGGATGTGGCAAGAAACTTGCCTGGCACACTAAGCAGTGTGATGCTGCAGTGATTGCTGCAGTCCCATCGGTCCCCCTTCCCCTTCCAGAGAGGGATGACCACACCCCTCAACAGGTCAGGGGAAATGGTACCGGACTGCCAGATGGCAGCCAGGACAGCATGCAATCCCCGCGCCATATGTTCACCACCAGGCTTTAACAGTTCAGCTGGGATGCCGCAAATACCCGCTGCTTTACCACTCTTCAGCTTGGAGATCGCCTCCCCAACTTCAGTTAGGGAGGATGGGTCCTCGCTAATGGGTGGATCTGGCAGCAGAATCGCGGCACTAC
>NW_020868704.1:355250-357750 GCF_003789085.1 Penaeus vannamei
CCCTCCCTCCCCCCTCCTTTCTTCTCTATTTTCCCTCATCGCCCCTCCTTCCCACTTCCCTCAACCCCCCCCCCCCCCTCCCTCACTCTCAGTTTCCTTCCTCCCCTATTCCCCCATCTCTACGACCTTTTTCCCTCCCATCTTTCCCTCCTTTATCTTTGCTGAGTCCCTTACCCCTTCTTTTTCCCATTTCCCACTTATCCCCTTCCTTATTCATCTTCCTTGCCCTCCTTCCCCCTTCACTGCCTTCCTCTCTGTCCCCGTATTCTCTCTTTTATCATCTCCTCAATCCCTGTTTTCCTCCCCCCCCCCCTCCCTCCTGCTTTATCTTTTCCTCAACCTCATCCCTCCCCTCCCTCCCTATCTCCCTTTCAGCGCCTTCCCCTCTCTCGACCCATCTTCCCCGCCCCCCTCCCCTTCCCTCTACCCCCCTTCCTCACCCCCTCCTCCCATCTCCCTCTACCCACCCATACCCATCCTCCCCCTCCCCCTTCTACCCATCCTCCCCTCCCCCTCCCTCTACCCATCCTCCCCTCCCCTCCTCTACCCATCCTCCCCTCCCCCCCTCTACCCATCCTCCCCTCCCCCCCTCTCCTCCCCTCCCCCTCCCTCTACCCATCCTCCCTCCCCCTTCCTCCACCCATCCGCCCCGCCCCCTTCCTCTTTCCTACCCCCCCCCCAGGCCCCAACCCAGCCCCTGATGGGAAGATCAACACAAACGCGACGTGAGCGCGGAACGTATAAGGTGACATCTGCGTCTGCTCATAGAGTCGTGAGACCCATAACTCGAGCACATCATCGTGAGCCTTATCGCGAAACAACCTTCTCGCTCCGCTTATCTCCGCTAAAGAACTTGATTTGAATGTTAATGTCGCGTCGTAAAGAGAAGAGAAAATAGAGGGGAGGCAAGTAAAAAAAAAAAAAAAAAAAAAAAGGAGGGGAAAGTGGAGGAAAAAGAGAGAGATAAGAAATGAAAGAAGAGGGGAAGAATGGAGATTCATAAAAGGAAGAGTGAGACAGAACAAGAAAAGAATAAAGATGAGGAATAAAAGAAAGAGAAAGGGGCAATACAAAGGATTTCTTTCGCTTGTACACGAGGTGTCTCCCTTAATCCCTTGGTTCAGCGGCGTAGCAAAAAAATAAAATAAATAAAACAAAGAAAATAAATACCAAAAAGAGAGAAAGAGAAAAAGGAGAATGTTCTTGTTTTCGTTTTTTTTTCTAACAACGACTCAGAATCTTCATAGCAGTCTGTGATCTGCATGCACAACCTGGCTAGATGGCGTTTCCTCTGCGACTGAAGAAACGGAAAATTTTGTAGATGTTCGCTCTATTCTCTCTCTATCTAGCTATCTACCTATTTATCTATACATCTCTCTCTCTCTCTCTCTCTCTCTCTCTCTCTCTCTCTCTCTCTCTCTCTCTCTCTCTCTCTCTCTCTCTCTCTCTCTCTCTCTCTCTCTCTCTCTCTCTTTCGTTCTCTTTCTGTGTGTGTGTGTGTGTGTGTCTGTCTGTGTGTGCGTGTGCGTGTGTGTGTCTGTGTCTGTCTGTGTGCGTGTGCGTGTGTGTGTCTGTGTCTGTCTGTGTGTGCGTGTGCGTGTGTGTATCTGTGTCTGTCTGTGTGTGCGTGTGCGTGTGTGTGTCTGTGTCTGTCTGTGTGTGCGTGTGCGTGTGCGTGACTCCTTTCACACACAGACAACCCTCCCGACACAATAAGGATTCTGCACTTCAAAAGGGCTGAGTTTCTGAGTCACCCTCCCTCCCTTTTTCCTTCCTTTGATTGTTTGCTTGTTTCTTCGTCTGCGTCGGGACGTGCTTGCAGAGACGGAGGGAGAAGGAAGAATAAAGCGAGGCATGACACCAGAAAATCGATGCAGCAGAAGTGGTTGTGGGTGAAAGGTGACCAAAGACATTTGTTTAGGCAGCTTGAGGTCTATACATAACTTCGTATCTTGCAGCGTGAAAACTTCTTTCTCTGCCTGGCACATACACACACGAGCCGCATACATATATACATAAACATACACAAACACACACACACACGCAAAAACAGTCACACACACATATTAACAAACCCACGCCCACAAATACACACACACATACACACAAACACTCACACACACATATTAACAAACCACGCCCACAAATACACACACACATACACAAAAGCATATGTGGTGTGTATTTGTTTATGTGTATATGTGTATTTTAAAATGTAAGTGAAACAGAACTAAGACCTGATGACCATTTTCCGTATGCCGTCACAAAAAGCATTTTGTTGTCAACACAGATCGGATTAAGATTCATTTGTACGACAAGCCAGAAAACACAAAGAGGCTAATCCCTGCAGGATTATCTACGTAAGCGATTTGCATGGACGAATTTCAAATCGGCGAATCATTTTAAAGGAGACAAGTTCCCGTTTCCTTTATTTTCTTTTTTATCTTCTTTTTCCTTACATTTTTCCTTCTTTATTACACAGACACGCAACACAAACAGA
>NW_020868704.1:362750-375250 GCF_003789085.1 Penaeus vannamei
GATATTTATATATTATAATATTATATATATAGACATATATACGTTGTATGATATGTATATTTATAGATATACATATATATTATATTATTGTGTGTATGCGTATGTAGTATTACACATATATCACTACAATTAATTATATATGAATAATGGGTAAAATTGATAATTAAGAAATTGATAGAATGAATATAAAGAGATATTATATATAGAAATAATAGAATAATTCAATAGATAAGGGATATGTTATATAATATATATATGATGTATGGACAGCATACATACATATACTATATATATCTGTAAGGTCATTTTCTTCTTTCTTTTACTCTTTAGTTTTAATTTTTTATTTTCTTCTTCCTTTTTCCTTTGTCGCTTCTTTCTTTCTTTCTTTCTTTGTGTCGGAAGGAACGTATTTATGTGCTACGATATGTAGTATGGTCTTCCATATACAGCGGATGGATTCATATACTGGAAAGAAATAAATGTTGACATCCCTTCATGTGCCGATGCCATGGTGGCCCATGTAAGTATCGGTGCCATGCGGGATATGCATAATCTACAATTAATTATTCAATCTCTTAGCTGACTCTATACTGATATAAAAATTGCGATCATTCATTTTGATAATGATTGTTGTTTGAGAATGAATAATGTAATGAGTGTTAGTATGCATTTATTTTAACTGTTTTTTCATTACTATTACATTATAATCTTTATCCCTACTGGTTTTTTTTTCTCGAAGTCGCATCCGCATAGGTCATAGGAGGAAAATGGGTATTAAATAGAGCACAATAGGAATAGAGTTCAAATGGAAATTACGCCGCAATGAACTACTAATACGTAACACAATAATAACACAATCACGAAATATTGATAAATAATGAATAAGATGAATCCAGAAAAGCGGGTTAATGATAGAAATAAAAAGTATGATAATGTATAATATTATAGAGGATGAAATTATTTAGAGAAAACAGTATTGAATAAAACGGGGAAATTGCACTTGATAGAATAATCCAGATATGGGAAGCAAAGAGCTTAATTGCGAAAAATAAAAATCATATACTGAAATAGCCACAGTCTTATTATTATTACGCTCATGAATGAAGCTTATGTACATAACGTGATGAAAACAATTAGTTAATTCCCATTAGGAAAATTAATGACTAAATATAAGAGGAAGAGCAACAAAATTTTAACATTTAACTATGATAATGATGATAAAATAGAAATGATATGATAGTAAGCTTGTTTATAATTAAAATAAATTATAATTACTATGATAATGACAATAATAGTTATAATAATGAAAATGATAAGATCAATGAAAACGATAATAATGATAATATTGATAGTAGTACTGCAAATAATGATAATAGTTATAAAGATGTTAATGATAATAAAAATCACCATAATGAAAATTATGTAATTATTGAAAATTATAGTAATTATGAAAACAATATAACAATGGTAGTAATGATAATGATAATATAACGATGGTAGTAATGATAATAACAATTATTATAACAATAGTAATGATAATGATAATGATGATAATAAAATAATTATAATATTATCAATATTATCATAATAAAGATCATGGTAATTGTGATAGTAGTCATAATGATAATAATAATGATACAGATTATGATAATGATAATAATAATGATAATAAAAACAATAACATAAATAGGATAGCAATAATGATAATGATAATAATAATGATATAAAAAATAATAACAAAAATAGGATAACGATAATGATAATGATAATAATAATGATAATAAAAACAATAACATAAATAGGATAGCAATAATGATAATGATAATAATAATGATATAAAAAAATAATAACAAAAATAGGATAACGATAATGATAATGATAATAGTAATAATAATAACAATAATTAAAAGCACTCTTACCTCCGCCACGGCAATTGGGTCACTGATGCAATGAAAATATTCACACTTGAAGAATTACGTTCTCACCTCTTTCTCAAGTGCACTGGTGACGTCTGTTCCCCCATTTCGCAATGTTAAGGAATCCTTTAACAAAAAATTCGTGGACTCGGATCTAGAATTGGATCACCACCTAAATCTAATAGCATTTAAGTTGGGCTATGACACACCTGGTATTAAAATTAGTAAAAAATCTGTTCATAACTTTTTGAGTTTTCCTGTTAACCAACCAACAAACTAATTAACGCTACCAGAAACATAATCTCCTTAGAGGGGGTAATGATAATAATAAAGACAATAATAATAATTATCATTAATACTTTTGTGATAATAACAATAATGGTTGTAATGATAATGATAATAATAATAATAATAATAATAATAATAATAATAATTTCCTTCCGGCTGCTCCCGTTTCGCAGCCGCCACAGCATATCATTTTCCAATTTATTCTATCCTGAGCCACTTCTTCTGTCACACCGATCTCTTGTAAGTCCTCTCTAACCACATCCATTAACCTTCTTCTTGGCCCTCCTCTTTTCCTCTTGCATGTTAACTCCATCCTCAACATTCTTCTACCGAAGCACTGCACGCCACTCTGCAGAACATCGCCAAGCCATCAAAGTCTTGCCTCTCTTGCTTTTCCTTCTAAACGTCCCTCTTATGTAGTTCCTAATTATATCAGTCCTCGTCACTTCAAGAGAGAATCTAAACATCTTGAGCTTTGCCGTCTCCAGCTGTGCTCCCTGCCTTCTCGTCAACGGCGCTGCTTCCGGGCCATATGAAGCTGAAGGCCTCGCCACTGTCTTAGAAACTCTCCCTTTTACTGCAGCCAATATCCTTTTGCCACAGATCACCTCTGACACCTTTCTCCATCCGTCCACACTGTGAATGTACTGGCTTGATGGTGATGCTAATAATGAGGATAATGATGATGATGATGATGATCAGTGAAATGATGGTGTGTAAGACACTACAAATTAAATTCGATATGTTACATATATTCTTCACAAAGAAATGAGACGATTTCCGTTATCTTCACAGGGAAGCGTGTTGCCCATTCGGATAAACATCTACTGCATTATGTCCAGACAAGAAGTAGATCTTTACAATTTGCCTTTCATACATAGAGTGCATCCAATGCAATGGAATGAACGGTTGCAATGTTGTGCACATAATCAAATCACCTCCGGTTATTGCAAGCTCTGACGCTCAATTAATTTATTCGAGTTCAAAATATACAATTTTGCATTGTTGATAGCATATTAAGTTTCGCCAGTCCGTTTGCTAAAAGTGATTACTTCATGATATTTATCATTTAATTTCAAACAGTCCATAGTAGGCGACACACCTCAGTCAATATGAATTTGCAGTAACTGTGCTTTCTGTGAACGGTTCATAATTACCCCGAAGCATTTGCAATTTATAATGATTTTCCTGGTGTGCCAAACACACCGGCCGACTATCATTTTGGTTGCAAATGACAAGGTGTTCCAGTATTTGTAAACGGGGCATTTCCATTGCTAATTTTGTGTGGTCACTTGTGTCAAACGTTTGCCTCACACCGCTGTTCGGCGTTGCTATGGAAACGTAGGTGGATAGATCTTTGTTAACCACAAAGAACGGTGTTCAGTTTTAAGTTTATGCATAAATTAAAATCCATGAAACAGTCTATAAAGCCGGATGAAGTAGTAGCGATGTGCGATTTATATTATTCATTACAAGAAATGCGTGACGATGAGTTAAGCCTTGAAAATAAATATCGAGCAATCATATTCATGGACTGGAATCAACATTTAATAGAGTATGATTACATATTTGAAAACGTTTATTAAAGCTCTAAAAAAATTCGCTTCCAGGTTCAAGAAGAGACAAGGATTAAGCCATATCTAACCTCCTGACCCCTGCTCCCCCCTAACCCTCCTGAACCCTGCCCCCTAAGCCTCCTGACCCCCTGCTCCCCCCTAAGCTCCTGACCTGCTCCTGACCCCCTGCTCCCCTAAGCCCTGACCCCCTGCTCCCCCTAACCCTCCTGACCCCTGCCCCCTAACCCTCCTGACCCCTGCTCCCTAACTCCTGACCCCTGCTCCCCCTACTCCTGACCCTGCCTCCCCCCTAACCCTCCTGACCCCCTGCTCCCCCCCTTCCCTCCTGACCCCTGCTCCCCCTAAGCCTCCTGACCCCCTGCTCCCCCCCTCCTGACCCCCTGCCCCCTCCTGACCCTGCCCTGACCCTGACCTCTACCCCTGCTCCCCCCTAACCCTCCTGACCCCTGCTCCCCCCCTAACCCTCTCTGACCCCCTGCTCCCCCCTAACCCTCTGACCCCTGCTCCCCCTAACCCTCCTGAACCTAACCTCCTGACCCTGCTCCCCCCTAAGCCTCCTGACCCCTGCTCCCCCCTAACCCTCCTGACCCCCTGCTCCCCCTAAGCCTCCTGCTGCTCCCCCTAAGCCTCCTGACCCCTGCTCCCCCCTAACCCTCCTGACCCCTGCTCCCCCTAACCTCCTGACCCCTGCCCCCCTAACCCTCCTGACCCCTGCTCCCCCCTAACCCTCCTGACCCCCTGCCCCCCTAACCCCCTGACCCCCTGCTCCCCCTAACCTCCTGACCCTGCTAACCCTCCTGACCCCCTGCCCCCTGCCTCCCTCCCTAACCTCCTGACCCCCTCTCCCCCCTAAACCCCCCTGCCCTGCTCCCCTAAGCCTCCTGACCCCTGCTCCCCCCTTTAACCCTCCTGACCCCTGCTCCCCCTAAGCCTCCTACCCCTGCTCCCCCCCTAACCCTCCTGACCCCCTGCTCCCCCTAACCTCCTGCCCCTGCTCCCCCCCCTCCTGACCCCTGCTCCCCCCCTAACCTCCTGACCCCTGCTCCCCCCCTAACCCTCCTGACCCCTGCTCCCCCTAAACCTCCTGACCCTGCTCCCCCCCTAACCCTCCTGACCCCCTGCTCCCCCTAACCCTCCTGACCCTGCTCCCCCTAACCTCCTGACCCTGCTCCCCCTAAGCCTCCTGACCCCTGCTCCTCCCTCCTCCTGACCCCTGACCCTCCTGACCCTGCTCCCCCCTAACCCTCCTGACCCCTGCTCTCCCCCTCCTGACCCCTGCTCCCCCTTTCTCCTGACCCCCTGCTCCCCCCTAACCTCCTGACCCCCTGCTCCCCCCTAAACCCTGCTGCCCCCCTAAACTAACCTCCTGACCCCCTGCTCCCCCCCTCTGACCCCTGCCCTCCTGACCCCCTGCTCCCCTAACCCTCCTCCCCCTGCCCCCTGCTCCCCCTAAGCCTCCTGACCCCTGCTCCCCCCCTAAGCCTCCTGACCCCCTGCTCCCCCCTTTAACCCTCCTGACCCCCTGCTCCCCCCTTTAACCCTGACCCCCTGCTCCCCCCTAACCCTCCTGACCCCTGCTCCCCCCTAACCCTCCTGACCCTCCTCCCTCACCTCAAGCGACTCCTTCCTCCCCGGCCTCCGCTGAGAGCTCTCCGCGACTCAGCGTCTCAGTGATCCCGCGGCGGCTCTCCATGACCCCGCTGCGGATGTCCCACGGTCACCATGCTCACTCTATCGGGGGTTGCGACTCGCCAGCTGGGAGCCACTGAAATAGGGTAAATATCTCCATCGCAACCATGAATTGAAGCGAACATCCAAGTCAGCCGATAAACGGGCGGTGTCTACCTCGTTCTCTACTCATGGCCGTATGTTACCCAGTTCAAAGACAACTTCCACGCATTTTACACATACGTATATTCGCAGCAGAGGGTCACGGCCCAGTACGTTTCAATTACCAGATGGATCTCCGCAGGGTTGTTCATAACGGGCAAATTTATCTCGTCGATTCATTTTTGGTGTGAAGCAGCTAACGTCTGTCAAAATACGGCATGCCAAGCCATGGTTTATTCCAGCGCTTCTGGCGTCCGAGGGAACCGTATGGTTCGGTATTCCCTCTTTATGATTTTAATTCTATTCCGTTTTGTTGAAATGAATTGAAGAGTCATTTTGATTGCGGATTTTACTCTCTTTTTGAGAGATAATACTAACTGTTTGTTGTTGTTGCCTTTGTTGTAGTTGTTTTGTTGGTCTGCCTTCACTCTACTGAAGTTGAATATACTGTGAACTAGTTATTGATCAAAGCTTGGGAGTTCATGCAGTATTAATTAGTATTATTATCCTTGACCAGTTCAGCAGCGCTGAGTGTTTTTTTTTTTTTTTTTTTTTTTTTTTTTTTTTTTTTTTTTTTTTTTATAGAGCAATCAAAGCGCTTTATGCAATTTCCGTGTTATTTCTTTGCTACAGATTGATACAAAACATCGAGAAAGAGTTAGGTACAGCTGTCAAAGGACTGGTATAGAATTAATGATAATCTTCCCTTTTATGAACCTGCTCTTGTCTACAGAAGAGTGAGAAATTAATGTTGTGTGTGTATTTTTTTTTTTTTTTTTTTGTACAATATCCTATAAGCTGGTTAATGTATTCAGTGTACTAATAAACTTAAAATGTGGATATGATTAAAGCCAGGGATATACTGGATTCATTTATACACATACAGCTGGCCGAATAAACTCGTGGCTACCCTAGAAAAATCCAGCTGTGATTTTATAGGGTTAGTCAAGGCAAGTTAGCCCTATTAGAGGAAAAATAATAAGGTTTTTCATTTGTCAATAGACTCCTCTAGGGTCACAAAACAAAGATCTAACGAGTTCCTTTCCGGCAGATGGGTACAACCCTCCTTTTTGCCATATTTACTGGGGGGTTTTCGCCTAGACGGTACATCATGCAGATAAAAGGAATAAAAAAATAAAAAAAAATAATAAATTTCGCACAAATACATGTCTGTGTCTTGCTGCTCTAACTATAGTTTTTGCGCAAATGAGAATGAAAGTATAAGATACATTTTCACAAAAACTAATAAAAATAATAATAATAAAGAGAAAAATGCATTTCACATTTTCTTGAGTAACATACTATTACTTTCTCGTCAAATTGAAATATAGTTGAGATGGTACAGTGAAGATTCCTCTTTCATTCGGTATCCTTGTTTTGCTTTAAATATTAAAAGAATGACGCAAAAGAAATTGACAACGAAGAAACTAAATCCACATTTGGAATTCTTTTACATCAAAAGCTTCACTAGTAAATTCATAGTAAAAGAACTTCTAAATGAAATAATACCGTGAATATGTCTCTCATAATAAGTGATTAACATTGTGTAAGAAATTAAACACTAACCATTAAGCTATTTAGTGGCAGTCAGAGCTTCAATAATTATCAAAATGTTAAATTAATGAAGTCAAGGATTTGAAAAGGATGAGAATGTCCAAACATCTGTTGAATGGCTTATCACCGCCCCCCCCCCCCATCCACCACATCAGAAGGCCTCGTCTCATTATCAACTGGTATGGCAGCACCTAAACACAGAGACCAATAAAACTAAAATTATTGGAGGAGGTAATGGATGAATCTCAGAAAAATATGGAAACATTGGCGAATTGAAAGTGCGACGCAGCAAGAGTGAAAGCAAGTCGTTCACGGTGATTACACTCTGTTGTTTCTGAGAATAATCTACCCTGTACAGGTGCCTCAAGAATAGGATGAATGCTTGACTAAGGATTAGCCACTGTTCCATTATCAGTATTTGATGACGCGGGATTAATGAGAAAGATAAAAGAATCTGCTTTGTTTAAAATGTTCAGCGATGCTAAAGGAAAGATTCATGAATCGGGAACAAAGTATGCCACAGACGGTAGTCACTTGATTCATCGTGTTGTTTGCCCAAAGCATAGATCATTTGCAGATGTTAGTGCTACATGTGTCTATTTCATTCAGAAGCACTGCGGCAAAGAAGTTGCAGTCATTTTTATGGTTACTTCATGAATAACAGAAGTAAAAGAGGCATCTTGCGACGACTATTGAATCAAATTTCACCTGAAATAATATGTGATGACGATACCTCACTCACTGCTCCTCAGGCAAAGTTCTTAAGCAAATCTTAAAAAATCATGCACCTAAGAAAGGCATTTCATAATGAAGGTATTGAAACATACATTGCAGTAGATGATGTTGATGTTTTAATCGTCAATACCGCAATCCTAGAAGCAAATCAACATGTCAGTTGTAGTCGGACAAGACGTGGACCTCTTCACTCATATTACTACACTGACACAGAAGAGAGAATTGTTTTTTGCTGAAGGAATTACAGGAAAATGGCCCCAGAAAATTTTGCAATTCTCGAGAAATTCAGCAGTCTAACATATACAACATCAAGGAATCAGTCATGTTTGCACATTCTTTTAGTGGCTGTGATGCGATATCTTCGTTTTATGGAGACGTTGTGGGAGTATTTAACGATCGTCTGTCAACACATGATGAGGTAGTAGAGAGTAATTTATTCTTGCCCTCTATAATGCTCCAGCAACTGAAAGAGACCTCAACCATCACAGGTTTATTCAATTTTCCAAAAATATCCGTAATTCAAGTCTTGCTGTAATACTATCAGGTCTTCTACAGCATCTCGACAACACAGTTATCGAGTCTACTCTCAAATTCAAACTTGGCGAGTAGTAAAACAGCCAGATGTCTGAGGATGGAGAAAACGAACATGGTCTGTCTCCTGTTTACACTGCAGATATGTAGTTGTAAATCCGGATGCGGGAAGCAGAGTGGTTGTGTTAGAGTAGGGTTGATCTGTTCTGCAATGTGCTCCATATGCAATGGCCAGCCATGCATGAATTCTTCACCAGTCATGCCCCCTGCTGATGACCTGACATCAGACGACGAAAATATTTTCCGGTAGTAGAAAATGTATGAAGGAGTGATTGTGCCAACTGTAGAAAATACAGTAGTGGATTAGGTCTACGGGGGGGGGGGGAGGGCGCCAGAGACTCTACCTTAATTACATTTACATGCAATTTTCCGAAAAAAAATATATATGCAAAGTTAGAAGAAAACAAGATGCGCCATGAATGAGAAATTTTAACTCAACAATACCATCTATATTGTATTTTGATAATGAATTAGTAGTATAAGAGTTATTGAACGAAATGTGAGGGCGAAATGCATTTTATTGTTCTTACACATCGCCGAAAATCCCTTGTAGTTCCGGGCTTATTTGCGCAAAATCTGATTTTTAGATCAAACAGACAGAGATTAACTTGTGCAGAATTTAATTTTGTTTCTTTGGTCCCTATACCTTTTATCTGTATGGTGCACCTCTTTCGTGAAAAAATAGTAAATATAGGGAAGAATAATCTTTAAAAGAGGGGTTCCCCCACAAAAGAGGGCTGTACCCTTCTGACGGATATTTGTTTTGTCACGTGACCCTTGAGGAACTTTCTCCCACATATAAGAAACATTTTTTCCCCTATTTGTCCCTTTTTCGTCTAATTTGACCGTACTAGATAACACTGTAGTGCAAGTATAACAATATGAACCCTATTGTTATGGAAATTGTGTTCAAGCAACCTTTGTCTTTCATACTTTAATATTTTGAAATGAAATGCTTAAGAAAGCAATTGAAATAAGAGACATGGCATGTCTTCATTTCGTAATCAAATGTTAATGCCCTCAGCCTTACTTACTAAAGATGGAATGTTTGAAATAATAATAAATGATTAAAAGATAGAATGATTAGAAAAACGGGTGTTTCCTTTTCACTGATAACTATTCAACCTTTTTGGTGTGTTGTTCGAAGAGAGAAAATGATTTGTTTTCCTTTGTTCAGACATGAAACGGTTGTGTAACATTTATTTTTATATTTCACGTAATTATTATAAAAGAATCGGCTGACAAGTGCGCTAGTTTCACGTCTGTCATTTAGTTGCAACTCTAACAATTCAAAGCTTATATTTTTGATACGTAAAGGTTATGGAAATTGAAGTAAAAGTGATGGTAGACATTAACACCACTTGTAACTGCGTGGTGATTCATTTCTTTTAAAGTGCTTTTAATTATGAAAAAGGTGATCCTCTTGGCGTGAAAGTGCCAGATCACGTTTCCCCTCGCTTCATAAATTTGTTTTGGCGGGAAAATATCTTTTTTTTCCTTTTTTTCCTTTTTTTCTTTTTTTTTTCTTTTTCTTTTTCTTTTTTTTTTCTTTTTCTTTTCTTTTCTTTTTCTTTTTCTTTTCTTTTTCTTTTTCTTTTTTTTTTCTTTTTCTTTTTCTTTTTCTTTTTCTTTTTCTTTTTTTTTCTTTTTCTTTTTTCTTTTCTTTTCTTTTTCTTTTCTTTTTCTTTTCTTTTTCTTTTTCTTTTTCTTTTTCTTTTTCTTTTTCTTTTCTTTTTCTTTTTCTTTTTCTTTTTCTTTTTCTTTTTTCTTTTCTTTTTCTTTTTTTTTCTTTTTCTTTTTCTTTTTCTTTCTTTTTCTTTTTCTTTTCTTTCTTTCTTTCTTTTCTTTTCTTTTCTTTTCTTTTCTTTTCTTTTCTTTTCTTTTCTTTTCTTTTCTTTTCTTTTTCTTTTTCTTTTTCTTTTTCTTTTTCTTTTCTTTTCTTTTCTTTTCTTTTCTTTTCTTTTCTTTTCTTTTCTTTTCTTTTCTTTCTTTTCTTTTCTTTTCTTTTCTTTTCTTTTCTTTTCTTTTCTTTTCTTTTCTTTTCTTTTCTTTTCTTTTCTTTATAATGACGGCGGCCACGTTTAAATTACATAAGATTTGATTATATTCTTTATTCAAATACTTCAAATGAATGAACGAAAGAGGACACAGAAACATGCAAGGACTGGATTTCTTTCGTTTCTGGGACGAACGACTTTCAAGGCAAAACAGTATTCAACGTGTAAATAATATGCAAAGGCAAGGATAAATATAAGCAACAGACAATTATATCATACATTTGTTCATTCTTCTTTTTCTTTGGTACTATTTTTTAAATAAATGTTATGGAATCATTTACCATTTATTGGGTGAAAACTGTGATTAAGAAATCATGACCGGGAATGTCCGTTTCTTCAAATGCTTTCCTATGTATTTCATTGCATATATTGAAATACGAGTGAAGAAGTTTGTTTAAACATCGTTTGATTAATAAAAGGGTTTATATTGTTCAGCTTTAATACACTAGTGTTAACAGATAAAATCATTACTCGATAATCTAACGGTGTCGGTGAATTTATTCGCGCAGCTGCTCATGCGTGTGAGAGAGAGAGAGAGAGAGAGAGCGAGAGACAGAGACAGAAGAGACATATAGGGATAGAGGGGAGAGAGAGAGAAAAAAAAGAGCTATAGGGAGAGTGAGATATAGGGAGAGAGGAAGAGATAGGGAGAGTGAGAGAGAGAGAAAGATTAGTAGGTTAGTATTTTATCTTAATGTAATAGAGGACATGCACAGAGGCAGTATCTATTAAATATACTTTTGATCAAATAAGGTTAATGGCGCTCTATCATTGTCCATAGAGGCTGATTTCCCTTCTCAAGTAAGCGTGATGTCCGAAATTATTGGTTATAGATTAGACCCCAACAACCTGTTTCAGTGATGGGTTAACTGTCAATTGTATCAAATGCAATAATCATACCAATTAAATGTCAAAGCATGGAGTGCATATGTACATTACGGGGAAAAAGTCAAAGTGCATGATTAATTGCTATGGATATTTGTGTATCAATTAAAAATATAATTTAACTTTGACAACCGGATCCGATGAAATACAAAAAGGTCTATTGGTAGAGCGATGCCGACGGCGTTTGATCTAATTCGAAGCGAATGGACGGGGGAGCAAAACCCGGAATTATGCAAGCGAGAGGGAGACACGCGGGCTCGGGGAGGAGGCAGCGCAGGAGGGACGAACGAGAGAAAGATTCGGCCGCAGCGCATGGGAATGACAGCGGGAGATGGACAGAAGGGTGAACTGTGCTCGTTGCATCTGGACGGTGTGAGAATGCTGTCAAGCGATCATGTTTTAAACGTGTTTAATATATGGATCTCATGATTATGTATGTATATTATGTATAGCAAATATATGTGTGTGCGTGTTTGTGTGTGTATGTGTGCGTGCATATTCATTTTAGCCCAAAGCAACTTTACAAATACCGAACTATCTTAAGAGTCTAGATCAGCGGTTCCAAGCTTAGGTGTAGGAGTGTTAGCGGGTGTGAGGCGCGTGGGTGTAGTGAAGCCTTTGGGGTTAAAACTATGCAAGACCATTTGCTTCGCGACCTTCGATGCTCATGTACAGAATATACTAATGTCTAATGAAGTCATGTCTTCAGGAATAATGAGTTACAGTTACGTAAATAAAGATTCACGAGTGATATTACTTTCCCTCTTCGCCTAAGAATATGTAGCTCGAAATTCCATAAAAGGAACGGCAGACAGGGGGTCGCGAGTGTGTTAGAGTTTTAAGAGTGTAAAAAGGTTATATTTTTTTCTAATTGTAAAGCAAAATTTTCTGTAAATCATCACTCTCGCTCTTTGTCTTTCTATCACTCTATCTGTTCATCTAAATTCCCTTACTTGAAATCTGCATGGTTTGTTTGTTTTTTTTTTTTCCTCTCTCTCTCTCTTCTCTCCCCCCCCCCCCCCCCCCCTCTCTCTCTCCTCTCTCTCTCTCTCTCCTCTCTCTCTCTC
>NW_020868704.1:412872-419212 GCF_003789085.1 Penaeus vannamei
ATCAATCGCTGGTGTTATAGCTTCTTGTTTGATAAGTGGAGTTAGGTAATAAGTTAAGCATATAATAATTATCGCTTGTGTTGAGAAAGGAGAAAATGGCAGAAAATTGTAAAAAAGCAAATGCGTAATAGTTTAATTCAAAAGTAAATAGTCAATAGTTAATAATGAATAATTTAAAGTGATACTTAAAGCTCATAATTCACAAGTTAATAAGTATCCCTTATGATGAGATTGAATGTCTTGTTGCCCTAAAATCGACTTGAATCGAGGTGTTTTGGGAAAGGAACGAGATAAGGCGTCTATGGGTGTTGAATATCCAATGTGACACTGTGATTTAAGCAGTCGGACCTGATATAGTGTGAATAAAGGAGAAAGAAAATGTATCATCGTTGACATTGCTGTAACAGATGTCAGTAGGAATAGTGACAAGGAAAAGAGAAAATGGAGAAATATCAGGATTTGAAAAAGAAAATCAAGAAGATTTGAAACATGAGAAGTGTAACGGTTGTATCTATCACTGAGGGAGCACTCGGGAGTATATCCAAGACATTGGGTGAATGGCTAGAAAAACTCGATATCACACTGAATGCAGTCCTTTGCAGAAGACGTCGTTATCGAGAAAAGCCAGGATGTTGAGAAAGTACTGACAGAGAACGACTCCGAGGGAACCTTGGTCGTAGGTTTTAATCCACTCCCTTGGAATGCAATTCGGCTTCGAGAACCGCCGGTGCTTAGAGCAGAAAGTATGAAATGATAATAATAATAATGATAATAATAGCGGCAATTATAGTGGTGATAACGACAACAATGATAGTGTTGATAATAATAACGATGATAATAAAGATACTAATAAAAAATAATGATTTTGATAATGATGGTAATGCTATTTATCATAATCATAAAATTAATAATGATAAATATAACAATAATGATTATGATTATAATAATAAAACAATGAAATAAACGACAACAGTGACAGTAATGATGATGATGATAATGTTAACAATAATGATAATGATGTTAACAAAATGATTATGGTAAAATTGATATCAATGATAACAGAAAGAATGATAATAATAACAATAATAACAGTATTAGTGTTGACGTTATAAATGCCATCATTACTGATAATGATAGGAATAACAATTATGAAAATAATAACGATGACGATATTATACTAACAATGACAACAACAATTAACGATAATATAAATGATGACAATTAAAGTAACATCAAAGAATATAATGATAATACTAATATAAATGATAATAACAATAATAATGAAAGAAATATCAAAAGTAATAATAATAAAAATCATAAGTATATCACATGATAACAATAATACAAATAATACATATAATAATGGAAAATTTGAAAAAATCAAACTAATATATTCATAACAGCTTTAAAGAATGACAATGTAATATAAATCATCACTGCTAAATGATAGTAATTGACATGATCAATTAGCAATATATATAATTATCAAAACTTTAATTTAATGATATAATATCATGATACGATATATATAATATAATGAATATATAATTATATATAATATTAGATAAATTAATAATAAATATAAGTGAATATAATAATATATATATGATTAATAATTAATGATTAGTATATAATACTAGTGATCTATTATAACTATAAACATTTGTAATAATTAAATTTATTTTATATAATAATTAATTAAATTATATATTATATGTATTAAATTGAATAATTTAATAATTATTATATTATTATTTATTAGATATAACAATGTGAGATAATGAGTAAATTAGTATTCATGATGAATAAATAGAATAAATGATAATAATGTGACATATGACAACCTCTTAAATATATCACGAGTTTCTTACCCAATATTAGTAATTAGTAATGAATTGGTCACAACACTAATATAATGATGATAAAATTAACTAATAGTTAATAAGGATAAAATTGATACTACATAAGTTAGTATATAACGTAATATATATGAAGGATAATCATAATATTAATTTAATAAGTCAGTAGAATCATATATAAATTATCAATTTAAATAATATGAAAAACTGATTAAATTTAAGTATACACTATATTTTATACTGTTATTAAATATAATAATGTTATTATATTAATATAATAATGATAATATAAAATATATAGTTAATAAATATATGATACCTAAATATAGCAATATAAGTAATTAAATTATTGATTAATATAATGATTGTATATTTGAATTCATATTCTAATGATTATATTAATATCATATAAAATAATTAGAATGATATAAAAAATAATATTATATGTAATAGGAAGTAATAATAGTTGTTGATAGTGTAAATATATAATTATATAACTTAAGTTATATATAGATAATTAACGTAACTAAGATTATAGTGATTTATATTAATTAAATGATTAATAATATAATGACTAAACTATAATAATTTAATTATGATGCATAATAATGAAATTATAATAAGGATATAGTGGATGGATGAAAGAGAAAATGATTAATAATAGCAATAACAATGTAAGTAAAAAATAATAACAGAAAATTCGAATAATGATAATATTTACATGTGATATGTTGTGTAGGGTGATGATGATGATGTGATTGTGTGATTCTGTAATATTGTATTGAAATCCGGTAGTAATAGTTGATAGAAAAATGTCTAGATGAAGATGATAACAAAATATCATCATAATGATGATAATGATAATAAATGATAGTCAATAATAATAATAAAACACAAAGTTATATAAAATCAATTAACAATAAAATGTATAAGGATAATGATTATATGTAAAAACAATAATAATGAATGATGGTGAATGTAGTGTAGTTGTACGGATATGTGGTATTGATATTGGTATGTAGTGTTGATGTATAAGTGATTGTGATTGATGGTCGCGTGTAATATGCTCAGTAAGTAGATAGGTGTATGAGTGATTGGGTTTATAGCAAGAAGTGTATATTCTCGCTGGTGCGCGTGGTTATGTTAAGATGAATAAGTGGGTGTGTGTTGTATAGATCAAGCTGTGTGATATAGTGGAAAATTATATTTATTATATATATATATATATATATAACCTAAATATAATGATTATTAAAACTGATAATAATATACATAATAAGTAATATTAATTATAATATAAACAGTGATAATTTAGATGATGATAACTAAATATGATAAAATTAATTATCAAAATGATAATTTTGATATATATACATAATTATACTATTAAATAATAATATACTAAATAGTTATTGAAATTATTATTATACTATATCATATATATAATGCGTTATATAATAAATTATATTGATAGGATATATATGAATGATGATAGTATTAATAAAAATGAATGTATACTAATAAAATAAAATATATTGATGAATTAAATAGTCAATCACTACGGTAATACATGATTATTAAAATAGTGATAACAATAGCAATCTAAATTATGATGATAATGATATTATAAAGGATGATAAAAATGATATTGATTATTGTTATCATTATCATTATTATCAGTATCATCACCCCCCCTTAATTAATACATTTATGTAACATAGCATTCATTAAATGTTACTATATGATAATTATTATCATCATTATCATTATTTAATTATATATTACTTTATTATTTATTAATTTCTTAATAAATCAGTTATCATTATTAATTATTATTTCCTATATCATTTCATATTATTATTTATTTACTTCATTACTACAACCACTATCTAAATTTATTTAATTATATCATTTATCTAATTACTATTATTCTGTACAATATATTTATATAGATTGGTAATTATATTATTGATATCATTTATCATAATCATTACTATCCATTTTTAATTCAATGATAATGTTCATATATAATATTTTATTCTCTATATAATTATTAGTATAGCATTATAATAATAGATTATGATAGGTAATTATGATGACGGTGATTGATGTAATGATAGTTATGTAAGCCATACATAAACAATATAATTAGCATATTGGATTCATGAGTGTCTTATATAAATTTACTTATGTGAATATAGTAAATGGCAGCATTGGTAATTTATTAGTTTAATATATATACTAATGAACAGGTATATGAATTAATAACTATAATATAAAACTCAAATTATATCACCATTCTAGTTTATCTCACACTGATATTGGATAATAATTATAATCCTTAGTTTCAGGATATATCAGAATTCATTAAGTTAAATCATAAAAATAATGTACGAGATGGATTAAGAGAGAAATTATTAGGTAATATTGATATATAGTAGTATATTTCGCAGCTCGATAAAGTTAAATACCCTTTGTCAACATTTAACATAGTGCTCTCTCGTGTGTAGTTATCCTCTCAGTTATTGTCATTTCCAACAAGATACATTCATATGCCTTCCTAAAGAACCGAATAACTCAATAAGTAAGACACTAGACATGATTCTCACCTCAGCTAATTATATTGCATGGTGGTCACGGTAAAAAAGCAACATAAAGTAATAGTAAGTGACTTCTTTAGTTGTGGTGAAAAGATATTAAGGGTCATCTCACGCTTCCTGTTTGCCCAATTATGACATAACAATAAGCTACTTTTTATATGTTGTATAAATAAATGTTACGATGGATGATTATGTGGAGCTGTGGATACTCGAGAGAGATTCGCAATAATGATATAGGTAACGGGAGAGAAATACGATAAGATGTGATATAGTCTTTTTCTTATTTTTTTACCGTAATGAGATTGCTATTCAAGACTACTGTACGAGGTGTGTGTGAGATCCTGGTTGGTGGTGTTGTGTGGATAGAATGTTTTGCTCGTGTTTGTATGTGTTGTAGATAGATGTGTGTTTTTGTGGGTGGGTGTGTCTGTCTTCTATTTTTACGATCTCACTATTATTTTCATTATATTATACTACTACTTCGTGTGTTTGGATATTTGCTCTACACTCTTTACTGGTGATTCTTTTCTATTGCCTTCTTTTTTTCTTCCTCTTCATTTTTTCTTCTTTTTCTTCTTCTCTTCCCTTCTATCCTCGCTCCAACAAACTTACATTTTTTCCTTTCTCCTTACTACCTTACCTTATCTTCTTCTCCTTCTCCTCCTCCTCCTCCTTCTCCCCTCTCAATCTCTTCTTCCTCCTATTTAACTATATACTACTGCTACTACTACTACTATTTACTACTACTACTCTCCCTCCTCCTCCTTCTCCTCTCCTTATATATATACACCTTTACCTATCGCACCCTCTCCTGCTTTCTACCTTCAAATGCCCTCCTCCTCCCTCTATTTCATCGTCTCTATTGTATATATCATATACGTAGATACTCAATTCTGTTTTATTTCCCTCGCCATTCTAATATTCTTCATAAGCATCTTGTCTCACTTCCTCGCTTCTCCTCTTTTCTCAAAAAGAGAGACCCTAATGTGGCATACGCGAGTAAGCATGTGATGAGAAATTGTGCTAAACCTTTCGTGAAAAATTGATAGTGTTTTTCGGCTATAGTGCGAGTGATAAGAAGAGAGATAAAATAATAGGAATAAAAATATAAGATCACCCGAGGGAAAATAACGTTCCCTGGCCGGGAAAAAATCATCTCACGTTCTGTTTGAACGAGCAAAACAGGATAAGTGAGGTTTGAAATACTCATAGCAGACTTTTATCTATACTTGGCTCCGCTGTTCTGCATGAATATACATAAGTCAACGACATTATATGCACCACCGGTGATCATGTGTGCAGTTGGGGGTATGTATATGTCTGTGTGGGTTATATGTATGTGTATTGTTTATCTCAAATAAAGTTGTGTTTTGTGTGTGCACGTTATAAGTGTTATGACATTATGTATAGTGAAGTGTGGTGTGTATGTATTTACACACATAACTGATTGAGATGCTACACACGAACGATCCGAGCACACACACGATGCGCATTACATCGACTACTACACTGGCAATCATGAGAGCTATCGAGTCAGCTGCATAGATCTACTCACTCTATCGACAGTGAGCACACACACACACACAAGCTACTTAATAGCTAGTCGTGATATACACAAGAGTGCTGCTCCGTCAGTCGTGCTTGCTCAGCCACCACTATGATCTGATAACATCGTAAAGGAGCTCATGCTGATGTGCTGCATAGACACGTCAATGCGGCTAGCTACCTATATAGGATTAAGTGACGCTATCATGGTGACAGGATTCTGCGCTTTCCTTTGCTATAAGTTAGCCGTATTACATCAGCCTCTCTCCCCATTGATGTATTATAGATGACATCCTAGGGTTGAGGAGTTCGTACGGATAAACTCATTGATTCGTA
>NW_020868705.1:15000-17500 GCF_003789085.1 Penaeus vannamei
CTATTCCTAATATGCGTCCGAATCATAAGCTGAGGGTTCCTTAAAGGATTTTTTGTTGTTATTAACGCAAAATACAATATTAAAGACTAATATAGCATTGATGACAACTACGAGGTACTGAAGCTAAAAGAACAAGTATCAAAGCATATTTGGTCACAGTTTTGCCCTCGTCATATTTGCTTTATCACATTAACGTTAATGCCCTTGTAACTTTTGTTTTCTAGTTCACTACAAATACGTTATCAGTTTTATTTTTCTTCCATTTTAGAACGTTCTATTTTTGAAGAGAAGATATCAAAGAAAAGATTTACACTAGCAATGATCTTCAAAACCTAATGAGCATTTCCATCGCAGTTATTGCTTGTCTGCCTTTCTTTTCGTTTTCTTCGTTTAGCTTGGTTTTCATTATTAATGGATTGTGAGAATGTAATCATAATAGGTGAGGTATCTATACAAAGTTTCCTGTAGAATAATACAAACCATAAAATTTAAAGAAAGTGGGTTGCGTTAAAGGAGAATTGGAGGACACGCAAGAAATGAGATGGTTGACTCGGTACTACATCGGCAGTTTTGAATGATAGGCATTACTTATTTACAAAGCAAAACTCTCGAATAGAACACAAGAATACATAAAATTCAGCCTTGGAAACTGAATGCCTTAACGTCCCATGTGATATGTCAAACGTAACTGATATATACACTAGGCAAATTAAAAAATAGTTGATGAATGTATTGATGATACTACTACCACGAGAAGTAATGTTAATAGAATTAATGATAATAATTCAAGTAGTACTATTAGTAATAATGATATTGATGAGAGCAATAGTAACAGTGATTATAGTAATAACGATGGTAGAAACAATAAAATAACATTAATTACAATAAAAATAACAATAATGTTTATGATAACAGACGTAGGCATAATCATGGCAGTAATTGTGGTGATGATAGTAAATTGTTATGATTCATTGTAATTAGAATAAATTATAATAATAATTTCAGTAATAATAGTAATAAAAATACTGACACAATAAATAATACTAATATTAATATTGATAGTAATATTGATAATAATAATAAAATATTTATACAATAAATAAAAAAGTAATATATACATGTATATCTATCTATAAATAATTTTCTTTGCTTTTCCATATTCATTTAAGAAGAATGTGAAATACACCCAAATAAATTAATGATTCAAAGGCGAATATGGACAAGTATACATTAAGCATTGCAAAATGTACTGCCAGCCACACAACACGTATTTACCCCATCATACAAACCTATACCTCGTCGGACAGTTGGAGCTTCACTGAAGCGAACAATCGACGTGCAGTAATTGTTTCGGTAGGACTAATTTAATAAATGAGCGATATAAAAGTTCCTAAGGCAAACTCTTCATGATCAATAATATCATGTTATGAAATCGATCGCACTGGGTATATCGAGTTATTCAGATGAATACTTTTGGTCTACTAATGCAATCATGGCCATCATATCATACACACACACACACACAAGCACATATATGAAAGATGGAATAATGCACTAACGCACTGATTTCTTGAATATATAGACCTCTCCGATAGGGAGGCTCGAACCCTCACCGCCGGTGCAGGTTGTCAACACTACGCAGATCAGAATGGGTTGGGCTTCACAGCTAGGCATTGCAGCTGCCTTACTTCCTGGCTTTGCACCTTCTTTGCCAGCCCAAGACTTTCTCTTCCGGCGACCAGCCCTTCGTCATGCCCGGAAGAATGGACACCCAAAGAATATGGTACCAGGCACCTCCGCCAGCAGGACAGTTCAGTTCAGTTCAGTTAGATTTGCGAAGGCATGCTTCCCCCGGTCCTTTTCTCTGGAGTGGCCCGGCCTGTGTTTACTATTTCTAGTTAACTCAAGTGGTTTCTTTGAACTGCATGCTGATCGTGGTAGCTGGATTGCAAGCAAGCGATCCAGCTGCCACGTAGTAAGCATGTTACAGACCCGTTTTACCAACCCGGCGGCTGGTAGGTGGTCCCTGTCTTAGAAATTGTGTGCGTTCACAATTCTGCAAGTCATGTAACAGGATGGCTTTAAATTCGCCGCAGTTTGCATAACCTGGCAGTCTCACTGTCAATAATTTGCCAAGTGCATTGGTAACCAAGTTTTAATCTGCATAGTATGACTTCGTTACCTCTTTTTGTGTTTGGAGGAAGGGCCAGTGGCTCATAGCCTGAAGCATCTGAGTACCACTTAGCAGCGAGCGAGTTTGTGATATTTTTTCTATGTGCTCCCCGGAGGACCGCACATGCTGTGGCTTTGGTTCTTTGGCTTAATCCCCTTCGGCTAGGAGGATGGGGGCATACCCCTGCCCTTTTCAGCTAGTTTGTCAGCAAGCTCGTTCCCGTGAATGCCGATGTGGCTTGGGACCCAGTTAATGATGATTCTTCTACCCTGACTGAGGATTCTTTGGGCTATGGTTAGTCCTGTTGTCAGGGGGCAGGCTATGCTG
>NW_020868705.1:22500-30000 GCF_003789085.1 Penaeus vannamei
GCTTGTAAGTAAACTATTGATGTATATATGTGTCTTATTCATGCTTTAGGGTATAAGGTGGAACATAAGGGAAATAAGTGGTGGTATTATAATGTTATTGGTGTTTGGTATTACGTGATGTGGTAATCCGATGTTTTGAGAAAAAACGTGTGGGATAATCTATTTCAGAATTACGAAAGAAATTCCATTTATCATTCATGGTATATTTTCTTTTTGTAAAATGATTCGTTTTGTTGTGTACAATGCAATTAATGAAATGATTAAACGTGTTAAATAAACCTATTGAAGATAAACCTTTCTGATAATCCAAGAATACTAAGAAACAATAAATGAGAATGATCTAAATATAATCTAGAACGACGCTAAACTGAATATACTCTACAATTCATTATAACTAGATAATACACGTAATATATGGATAGTGAAAAATAACTAAATAAGAGCCCTAAATAAATAATAGATAAGATAACAGCTATATGAAAGAATACGGGAATAATTCTGAAACAAGTAATTGAAAGCTACTGATTGAACAAAAGCATACTGGACAACAACTTCATAGTTGACTAGTGATTCAAAGGTACATATAATACTAAGTCAGAAGCGCATGAATTAATAAAAAAAATAAAAGCTACATACTTATTAACGTAAGATAAATAACTGATACTATTCATAAGCTGTGATATAAGGTACTTATAGTACTCGTAATTATTCCGCTACTTCTAGACATCTTAAGACAATCTTACTCATTACTTACTATAAAACTAAATTGTACGATACTGTATAAGCGGGATTGTTACACACACACACACACACACACACACACACACACACACACACACACACACACACACACACACACACACACATTCACACACACACACAAACACACACACGCACACAAACACACACACACACACACACACACGCACACACACACACATAAATATTCCGTGATGGATTTGCCAGTAAGCAAACGTTTCGAAGAAATCACAAGCCTTTATTATCAGGGAAAGGAACCAGACAATAGGGTCATTAGACAATGTAAATATGCGAAGTGGTTCTGGCTTTACAATAACAGAAATAAAATAGTGATATATAAAAACACAAACAATACAAATACATTTTTAAAAAACGAACAAAAGAATGATCAACGAACCAAAAAGAGGGTGTTTAAGGTGATGAGCAGACTTGTGGATAAACAAGGGGCTTGCTGTGTTTGTGTTGTTAAGCTCTGGCTGCATCTTCTTTATCACGTAGGATTCTGAGGTGATGAGGTCTAGGCGGGAGGAGTGGGATGACAAAATGCTAAATTCTGTGGTAGAAAAAGGGTGTAAGTGTTGTTGTGAATGTTCTCTTATTGTCGAGAAGTATGGTTTGCTCAGCGGGAAGCCAGTTCTGAAGGACTTGCCTTTACGTTCGGAGATGCGGTGACATAGGCATTGTGAGGTTGACCCCACGTACCTAGCTTGGTAGCTAGGACAGGTGAATAAGTATACCACATTAAAACACAAGTTAGAGCTGTGATTTAAAAGATGTTTGATGAACTTTGCTATCTTGTTGATGATACTGAAAACAAAAATAACTTTATCTGGGGGTAATTATTTTGTGAGGGTTTTTAACCGTTTCCTGATTTCATAGCTTAACTAAATGTTCGGGGGAGTAACCAGTGAGTGAATATGTTAGGCTGTCACGGTGGAAATGGCTAGGACACGGTTGGCAAGCCCAGGGAAGAAGAAGAGGTAGGCCGAAGGAGACGTGGGTACGCACAATGAAGCGGGAGGCTGGAGAGGAATATTGGGACGATTTGGAGGAGTTCGCACAGGATAGGTTGTGGTGTTGTGAATTCATCGAGGTCCTTTGCATCACCCTGGGTGCCGCAGGATTTGACTGATTGACTAAATCTAACATACCCTAACTTAACTGTCATAATTGAGTAGGAATCGTTGCTTCGCCCTACACAGGGAAAGAAGATTGGGAAAAAGAGAAACGCCACCCGCCATATTTACCGCAAGGTTTTGTTATTAGAATATGTATATCTATTTATTTTTTTTCCTGTTTTTTTTTTTTTTTTTTTTTTTTTTTTGAGGGGTGTGTGGATATAACAATGGAATTCGTCAAAGGTGATGTTTCCATTTGCATCATGTTATAAATTTTAAAGGGAACAATGGACCACAGTAGAGCGAAAGAAATTCTGGGTTACAAGGGAGAGATCGATTACTTTATGCTCGTGTATATTACGGAATGATATTGATGAAATGGGGGTAAATGTCTTGATCCCATCTCACCGTTCTTGTTTATTATGTTTATAGTAATGATCATTAATTTATAATTAGAAGGCAAAGGGAGGATGTAATGAAGAGTTTAGCTAAAATCTGATTAAGTCTGTAGGAGAGAAAATTACATGTATTTTCATAATATTCTTTGATAAGATTTATCTTGTGATATGCCAACTTTTTTCATTTTAAATTATTGATTAAAAATGCTTCTGTGACAATTGTGTCTCAGCAATCATTCAACAGAGAAATGAATTAAATCCACTCTATGAGCCTTAAGACCATCTAGTCATGTTTCTTGTAATAAAATGTGTGCGTGTACACACACACATATATACATATATTTATGTATGTGTGTGTGTGTGTTTATGTATGTGCATGTATGTATATGTTTGTGTGTTTGCTTGCATATGTACAGAAAAAGAATGTAGTTAAACTTCAATGAAGCATCAAAGACATCGACAGTTACCCAATTGTCATCTCTTCATTTATGCTATTATTGTATTCTTAAGATGTCCAACTAAAATACATCGGTCATGCACACTTCTAAGGGGCTCTGTATCTCTATAATCAACATGAACAACATGTATTGAGTTAAACTAATGATCCAAACAGATCTGATACATTTATTTTTGATATGTCAAATTTGTATGTACAGAAATTGCATATGAATTCATTAAAACAAAAGACGAAAATGTTATTTGGTAAAGAAAATACATAGCATCAATGTAACTGGCTAGTCCTTTTCCAAGTCTAGGAATACAACCACTTAAGGTGTAGTGTACATTGTGCTTAGGAGAGTGGCGATGCTATGGGCTGTGGTCATACCCCTGGTGAACCAACGGAGGTGTTCATGAGGGGGTCCCACTTTCCATCGGAGCCGATTTAATACCTTCTCGGCTGTTTTGACAAGACAGCTGAGGAGAGAGAAGGGCCAGTACCTTCCTGGCTCCTTTGGTTTTGGGACAGGAACTATTATGGCTTCTTACCAGCTCTGGGGTAGCGTGGTAGTTAGCCAGGACTTGTTAATGAGTTGCAGAAATGCAAGACCTAAGTGTGAGGTGATGGGGTGGGCTGATCCAGAGCTGGTTTTATAGTTTTTTCCTTGGTTCCCTGAGGGAGAACATGGTATCCGAGTCATCAGGTTCGAGTGCCTTGTCTCCGATGAGAGCAAGCCAGCCTGATTTTAGGTGTTGTTTTCCCCTCAACTCAAGAGACAGGCTGTTCCTTCTGGTTCTGGCTGAGAACTCGAGCACCAGCCTGTATGCCTCTGTGGTTCACGATGGGTGCATCTCGGGGCTTGACGGCTGGTAGCTCGCCTGGCCCATTTCCACATTCCTGTGAGGCTGGTCTGATGGCCAAAGGACTGGTACCATTCCAGCCATTTTTCTTGCCTGACTCTGTTGTCAGTTTCCTTGGCATCCTCAGCAGCTTCCCTCAATAGGTCCAAGTTGTGGGGATTCTTTTTTGACATCGGAGGTTTTTTCAACACACGTTAACTCTATGGTTGGCCTTAAATTCATCATTATAGTACCAGGCATCTTTGTGAGTTCTGCACCATGCGTGAGTTTTAGGGGTGGTCTGAAAGGCTGCCTGATTTATGGCCTGGACTAGTCTTGCCTCAAGCTAATTCACATTTTCATTGCATGGGTGTTCATTGCTTAGACAGCGGGCCAAACCCTTCTGGAAGGCTTGCCAGTTGGCCTTGTCTGTTTTCCAATTGGGAATGTGTTGTGGTCTTTGGGGTGGACCAACATCCAGTAGGGTAGTAGCTGTACCATAGTGACACACCACTGAATTCTCTCCACCATTGTTGCAGTGGCAAAGGTAAGGTCCAAGACCCCTCCCTTCACATGCATTAGTTCTTAGATGTTGAGAAGAGCGATCTCTGGGAATGTGTCATGCACGTCTGCGATGGGAATGCCTGTGACGTGACCACCGTGGTATTTTCATTGCCAGGCTCATAATCTTTATTGTCAGTCCAAGGGTTTTTTTTGTTGTTAGTTTAATTTGCCATATGATTTAGCAGTTTCTGCAGCCTCTCGCATCCCCACCCACCACAGAGAGAGGCGAGAGGGTATACTCAAACACTGGTTGATTTGTAAGGCGCCCATGGGACCTGTGTGAGGCCAAACAACACAGTGACTGCTTGGGCCTAGCCTCCCTAATACCAGCCGATTGACCTGAACGGGCCAAAATCAAGCCACCCCTGTTTCTGTAATAGAGGACCAAAGAGGCGTGTTGCTAGCCACAGGGCATACTTATTCACGGCATCTCTCAATCTCCAGGACTCCTGTCTCCACAGTGCACAGGGTTGCCACTCATGGTAAATGTGTTGGTAGGTTATGTAACCTTTGGGGAGAGACCAGGAGGGATGCAGACCCTCCTACAGGGTAAGCGTCATTGGAAGGGTTGCTCAACTCTTCCCAGGGGGCCAGTCATTGGGGAGGCTGTCTCAGCGGGAGGAAGACCCATCATTCTGGGAAAATGAATTTGGGTTAATCAAACTGGGAATATGACACCTCTATGTCGGCTATAGTTCCTTTCAAGTGCTTCAGTCAGTGGGGAGAGCCGCCTCAACGAGAGGGGAGAGGGGGCCACTTTGGGACTAAAATGACTGGCGATTTTCTGATGAACCACCCATCAGGCTCATTAGAAGATAAGCTAGTACATAAACCATGAATCATGTTAGCTATCATGGGGTTATCTGTGAGGATGAAACCTCATTGTTGGTTATTACCCTTTCCTACGGAGTCTATCAGTTGTACAGGCTGCCTCAACGGGAAGGAGAGAGTGCCACCCAAGGATCAGGACACCAGAGAGAGGAATATGTTTTTCTGGCTAGTCACCCCAAGGGCATATCAGAAAGACGGCAGTGACTTGAACCTCAATCATGCCACACCCTCAAGGGTATAAGGGGCCAATGTTCAGTCTAGCAAAAGCTAATGTAAGACTGCACAAGCTGAGGGCGTTGACATTGGAAGGATCAGTAATTACCTGCCTAATCATGGCTATCTGAGAGTAATAATGTGGCAGTCATGAGGAGGTCTGCCAGACCAGTCCCTCCTAAAGAATGGCAATTCTAAGTGCACCGTAACGCAGGCAAGCTAAGAGACACAGACACACCCCTGCGGGAGGTAAAGGTCTGCCCACGTACGAGCACAAGCCCAAAGATGGGGTCTAGTTCACCAGGAGGTGCACAGTGTGTTATCCTAATGCCGAGGTAGTGGTGATAGAAAATCCAGGTCTACAAGGGGCGAGTCTAACTGCAAACAATTAGACTCACTGGCACTACCAGTGCATTGCGCAAACACAGTGGGATTGTGAAAGCTGTGGTCGTCACATGTGGAGGAGCTAAATCCTCTTTTTAGTAGGCCTCCACAACGACACCACAACCAACATGCCCCCCCAGGACTCCCCCGCAAGCAGAGCTCCAACCTCATCACAGGGGGAGGGGAGCATGTAGTGAACTGCGATTGCAATTATATCTCGCCTTAGAGTGTAAAAGTAGCGTGACTGCCACCACCCATTTAATTGCCGTATGGGAACGGATGTTGTTTGTGGGAAGAGGGATAGTGTAGAAGGCGATGCAGGAAAGGAGCGATAGATAGTGTGGATGTGTGTGGTGCGTGTGGGTGTGTATATGGTTGTGGCGAGACTATAAAGGTCGGTACGCGTGAATAAAGCCGAGGAGAGGCGTGTGCGGGGAGAAATCTCCAACGCAATTAATAAAGTAATCACTGTCATTAGTTATGATTTCCACTGATACTCTTCTTTCCCACCACAGGTTCAGGGGGAAACTCAGGATCATACGTAACATTATTTATTAAAATGATAAAAGATAAAACAATAAAACGACATTAAAACTGGATAAAACGACAATGAACAATAAAACGACAATAAAACTGAACAATAAAACGACAACAAAACTATAAAAGACAGAACACAACGATAAAATACTGAACACAACGATAAAACACAAACGATAAAACACTGAACACAACGATAAAACACTGAATAATAAAATCAACACATTGAACGGTAAAATAATTTTTAAAAAGCACTGGTAAAATCACATAAAAGAAATAAAACCATTAATGGATTGGCACCGAAATCACTAGGTCACTTCTCCGAACAAATAACTTGGCAAACTTCTCTCACTTCCTATAGTCAGGTGCCTCCACAACCACTTATCTTCAGAAAAAGGGGAATGGCCGTTCCGGGGTTCCCTCACTAGCAGTCAGAATCACGACCAACCCTCGAATCCCCCGAGTTACTCTCTTTTACCTCCGACGTCAGTTCTTACGCGGGAGTCAGCGAAAATCAGGGTTTCCCTCTGATACTAGACTGATAAAATTCATCTTAAAATCCAATGAAACTATAAAAAGGAAATACTTCTATAATAGAACTTGATAAAAATAAAAATAACTAATGAAATCGAAATAAAAACTTTACGTTAAAAGAACCATCGTATCAGTTACGGCCATATGTAAAATCTGATGAATTAAAAGTAGCAAATAAAAGTAATAAAAAACAACCCATTATAAAGATGAGAAATAAAATACGACTAAAAAAATAAAATGAATTGGGTTCTGTTTCATTATTAAAATTGAAATGAAATAATAAATATGTTTAAACGTTAAAGCTTACTAAGGGTTAAAATCCATCTGAGGTCGTGATGTTGGAGGTGAGAAAGGTGCCATGAAAAATCATACAAAATAGGTATATTAAAAATAATATTAAAATGTTCCGTTGTGGCAACACGGCGTGCTCGAGCATCCTCCTCACTGGCAGGGATAAATAGTTCGTTCTTTAGGCTTCGGCGGAGTATGGACGGCCGAAGTCCGTGGCTTATGAAAGAGGGGGATGCAAGGGAGACGATGCAAATTTTCAATAGTCTCCCCAATTGTTCCATGTGGAAATACAAGGCAAAATGTCGCCACCTCGCGGCCAGTAGAGTGTTGCCACCCCGGGTTCATCTATTTTTCAATACCAGGCCTGTGGGAGAGGTTAAAAATGAGAGGAGATTTCGGGGTTTTTGCATTTCCTGGAGTGAGACGACGTACTTGGCGACGTCGTCCACTACAAGCATCTGCCGGAGGAGGGTCGGGAGGGGGGGGGGACTGAAGGTCTTAGGGCGAGATCACCTCCGATTTCCGTTAGACACTGCATAACGGAAACTACGCATAGCTGGTGAGTGGGCGCCGGGTATCTCAAGTAAGGAGAA
>NW_020868705.1:50000-52500 GCF_003789085.1 Penaeus vannamei
GCACCATCTGGGTCAGTTTGGTCAGATTTAATCACACGCGCATGGCTTAAACTTTGTACATACAAGATGGCATTAGAAACAGCTAATAAAGAGAGTGTTTAATCTTGTCTTTAATCTGAAGCATAGCCCCAACCCCTCCCCCAAAAATTATAAATAAAAAATGCTAATCATATGTATGAGGGGAAAGAAGGAAGATATATATATATATGCGTGTGTGTGTGTGTGTGTGTGTGTGTGTGTGTGTGTGTGTGTGTGTGTGTGTGTGTGTGTGTGTGTTGAAAAAAAATGTATTTTTCATATTCCAAATATTCATATTTATTTCTCTTAAGTTTTTGATGTCATATTAATGTGTTTATCGTATGCCAATTTTATTTAAATGTAGGCCTATTATTACTGTATTTACTATACTATTAAATCTTGTGGGTAGCAGCGCATAACGGTCTTTAAGGCTTGTGGGTGTGGGAATGTTGAGTGTGGGCCAAATTTTAATGGTCATGGAAACATTTGTAAACTTTAATATTTTATTCGATAACTAAACAATGAACAAATGGCATATCATTCTGTAAATCTTACTAATACACATATTTAAAATAAGCAATATTCTCAAGTAATTCAATTCATCCTATTTTCCTATTAATTATAAATCAAAATTATATTAAACAAATTAAATATACATGTCAGACTTTACTTTAATAACTAATTTCCTTCTCGAACTATTCATTGATTCTCCCGTTACTGTATCCATGGACTACTAAAAGAACTAAATAACTAACATTATTTGCCCTGGTAATAAAGCATTATGGCGTGCTGTTCTCGCCGCATTCTCCGCCATCTCTCCTCTCTGTTACATGGAAGGCCAGGTTTGATTATCATAGATCAATACAAAGGGATTTAACTGAACCTTAATTAACACACATATCAAGCATTACAATCTATTATATGAGGGGAAAACATGATTATACAGACCAGCACTCAGTTTACCTGTTACGTGGAAGAAGGCCAGGAATTGTCTGAGGAGATAATCGGTAAAGTAACGAACTTATTGCTTTCCCCCAAATGAATTGCTAGCATTTAAACATACACACCATTTATAAAGGAGTATTATAATTTACTCTATTTGTTATAACACTAAATATTGCTATATTGATATCCCTTTAGTTTATATAAGCAAATGTTTCAGTGACGATCTTTGAAATCAGAAACGGTGCACTTTTTTAAAAGTATAAATAATGATCTCGACATATATGTATATATATATATATATATATATATATATATATATATATATATATATATATATATTATATATATATGTGTGTGTGTGTGTGTGTGTCTGTGTGTGTGATATGTTCATATATATTAATACATAAACATCTGTATATACAAATATACATTTCCATAAACACACACACACACACACACACACACACACACACACACACACACACACACACATACATGTGTAGACACACACACACACTCACATTCATACACACAAACGCACACACAAACGTGCAAGCAAGCACCCACTATTACACACATAGTTGTTGGGCCGATGTATTACATCAAACGTAACTTTGGTCTGCTGAACTGCTGTAATCTAACTTGGACCCATCTGAACTCCGTCTGAACTGCAGTAGCTTTGATTTGGCTGAATTGTACAGATCCATAAAATGTTAACATGAAACATTCAGTATTGTATATTACAGAATCTTCTTGTGCAACACTTTGTATTAATTGTAGCTGGAGTTATGAATCATAAAAGGTTATATACATGCACATACAAGCACATATTTTCCTGGAAAAGTTGCTGCTCATTTTTCAAATGTCATTCATTTTATATTCATACATGATTACGTAAAAATTTGAATTGAATTTGAATTGTTTTCATAAAAGTAAAGCTAAAATATTTGATGAATTTACTCCGAGTATATATACGTGTGTGTGTGTGTGTGTGTGTGTGTGTGTGTGTGTGTGTGTGTGTGTGTGTGTGTGTGTGTGTGTGTGTGTGTGTGTGTGTGTGTGTGTGTGTGTGTGTGTGTGTGTGTGTGTGTGTGTGTGTGTGTGTGTGTGTGTAAGTTTCAAGTGCACTGCGAGCTTTTAGAGCATTTTAAGCTACTATTACTTTGTAATTTGGAAAAAAAATCGTGCGAGTTAAGTCCTTTGGGATGGGGGGGATGAACCACTCAAAAAAAAAAAAAAATAACAGTATGCGTGTGAGAAAATGTGTTGTGCGGAAAGAAACTGCCTGAGTAACAATATTAATCGTCAATCAGTCACTCTCTTGCGCAAGATAGGTGGGGGAAGCTTTTACTATCAAGGGAGAAGGCGGACGGAAAACAAGTGAGAAGAGAGGGAACGAACGGAGAAAGTGAGAAGGGGAAGAAGTAAAAAGTAACATATAATAAGAACAAGAGGAAGATTCAGAAGTATGAGGCATAAGGGTAAGTATGAGGAGGTGCAGGAGAAGATGAAGCAAGTGAAGGGGAAAAACAGAAAA
>NW_020868705.1:105000-115927 GCF_003789085.1 Penaeus vannamei
AATCCGCAGGGACAGTACCCTGGGTGCATTAACATCGGCCGGCCCCCCTTAGCATGTCACGTCCCAAAATAACTCTCCGGCACGATCACGATGACATCCGGGATCTTCATCAACAACGCCCATAAGCCTCTCTTTCTCTTGGACACGACTTGACAAATCAAGAGGATTATATAACGATAATCCAGACACAGCAGGCTATTATAACAAAATTAGTCAAACAGCTCTCGGTATTCCTGGACGGTCTCTTTCTGGCTGACCTTCCTGCTACTATCCTTTATGCTAAGGAGCTTATTGCCAATGCAATCGAAGGCTGTAACAGTAAAGCCCGACAGGATATCCCGTGTTTTCCACACAAACACTTCAGGATTGATAGAATCATACTCCCACCAGTAAAAAGAATCCTGCTCGTAGTGCACAGTTGCCTCCGCTTCCCCGGAGTTCAGAGACGGGACGAGACATTCGTCAACAGATCCATGGAGGAAGAAGAGCGCAGCAAAAGAGAAGACTAGAGCCCCCCGTGTGTTCACACTGCAAACGGCGAGGGCACAACGAACGGGACTGCCGTAGTAAGGCCTCCTGCGACCTTTGCAAGGCAAGAGGTCACACTCTGGACAGTTGCAGGTGGAAAGCTTTGGCAGATAAGGCCGAACTGCTCGAAAGAGAGCTGAAAACTTTCTTGTCAGAATATAGCTGAAGACTTTCTTGTCAGAATATAGAAGCTCTCAAACACAAAAAAACGGTAGTTGACCCTCAGCCTCTACTCCCATTTTCGCCGCTTCAACAGCAATATTTCTTTCCATCCTCACACTGGACCGCTCATCGACTCGCTGTTCCTCTTGGTCATATCCTAACTTTAACAGCATCCAAGGGCCAGTGTATTAAATGGCATCACTAATTCATACCCGTCAAAATAACAGCCACAGACACCTTTCAGTTCTGTCTGCTAATGTAAGAGGCCTCCAAACCAATATTGGTGAGCTGACTACATGGCCCTCAGCGTCAGTGCCGACATAATAGTGGTTACTGAAACCTTCCTGAATGCAGAGGTAGAACCTGCTTTTGGTAAGATACAAGGCTACTCACAGTGGCGCAAAGAAGAGATAGGATAGTAAGCATACGAGGATCTTCTCTCAGTTCACAGTCTGACAGATTACGTGAATTTCCCGACGCACATCCTTGGTATATCTCTAGATCCTGTTATAACTGATCTGACTGAGGACACCTACTCACCACTCTTCATAATAGGAACGTCAGATCCTATTATGTAACACGTTTGCCTTACACCTGCAGCTGACGAAATCAGACGAAGAAAAATATGGCTTTGGAACCACGCAGACTAGCCAGGTATGAAGGCAGAACTTCAGGCAAAAGACTGGGATGCTCTTCTGGCGGGGAACACAAATGACAAAGCATCCTCCATTACCAGCCTCCTCACTGAAATGCAAGGAGAAATACGTTCCTTCGTGGAGATACATCACAAAACCAGGGAATCAAGCCTGGTTTGGCTACAGATGCTATCAAGCGTCCGAAAGGAAATACAAATTGTGGCAAAGATACAAAGCCAATCCCACAAGACATAATAAGAATTTGTAAAAAAAATTGTTGCAACAGATGGCAAGAGGAAATGAAAAGGAAACTAATAAGTCTGGGAGCAGACAACAAGGAGTGGTGGTCACTTATCAAGGAGCACCAAGGTGTAACCCGGGAATCCACAATACCTCCACTAAAAAGCCTGATGGAACAACTGCTTCAAGTAATTGGGAAAAACTCACCTTCTGGGAAGCTTGTTTTGTCGAAAAATGACAGTGCCAGAGGCCAACAGAACACCTCCGGAGATATCCTCAGTATGCCATGAACAACTCCCTGGTCTTCAAATCTGTCACACCAGAACAAAAGAGATCCTCCAGAATTTAAACAAAAAACACCAGGATCAGATGACATCAGCCCCCACACGCCCCACAGGTGTGCAGCCGCGTTATCCTAGCCGTTGTCATCCATCTTCCAGTCATGCATCGAAGAAGGCTGCTGGCCCTCCATCTGGAAGGAAGCAAGAGTGATTCCTCTGCATAAGAAACGGTGAAAAACGAATCCAGACAACTACCGGCACATCTCCCTCCTGCCATCCGTCAGCAAGGTGTTTGAAAAGATCATTGCTGAACAGCTCATGGACCACAAGGAAAACCACAATCTTATTTCCATCAGACAGTTTAGCTTTCATTCATCCCGATCAACTGCTGATCTTCTCCAATAAGTAAAAAATTGCAGGATGCTCTGGACGCCAATCAAGACACTCTGGTAATCGCCCTCGACATCGCCGGCGCCTTCGACCGAGTGTGGCACAGAGGGCTCCTTGATAAACTAGAAGCAGGAGGCATAAGCAGCAACCTCTTGCGGCTCTTTGGTGATTACCTCACTGGAAGAGCACCGCAAGTAGTCATCGGTGGCCAGTTATCCGACAAGTACTCGATAAAGGCGTCGGTACCACAGGGATCTGTACTTGGCCCAATTCTCTAGAATATATACATAAATCATATGCTTAGAGAACATCCCGAAATCTCAGCGTATGCTGATGACTGCACACTCTCTATTTCATACATGCGCAAGGATCATGACACTGTAGCAATGGATATGAATTCGAAGTTACAAGCAATCCACGACTGGGGATCACAATGACAAGTAAGTTTTACCGCCAACAAGACCCAGGCAATTGTATCCCACTCTCCAACTGCTTCAGACGTCATGAAGGACAAGCTCTTAATGAACAACACTGCCCTTCCTCTCGAGGACTTTATTTCAACCCTAGGTGTGGACATAGACAATGAGTTCAGATTTAACAAACACGCCAGCAGGATCAGCAAAACAGCTTCACTGAAGGTAACTCTTCGGCGTATATCTCACCTCCTGAATCCTCAAGGAATTCTCGTGCTGTACAAGTCCCAGATCAGACCACATGTTGAATATGCCTCGTTGGCCTGGTCTTCTGTTGCACCCACCAACCTCAACAGGCTGGATAAAATAGAAAAAACGGGCTCTCAGGCTTATCCTTTAAGCCAGCAACCCTTATCACACCTCGGTGGAACATCGTCGCGACGTCGGGGCTCTAACGGTGCTCCACAAGGCTCAGGCACAGCAGGTGCCTCATCTATCCAGCCTCCGTCTCCCATCGCACAGCCGAGAGAGCAGTACGAGGAAAGGACTGTACACTCTAATCGGCTCCTGGTGTAAGTTCCGAGGTCACGGTCTAGCCAGCATCAGCGGAACTTTTCAGCCAGAGCAGCGCGACTGTGGAATGATTTACATCCAGCGCCGATGTCCCCGAAATGACCACGCAGCAAGTGAAGACAGCGGCGCATCGATGGCGGTCGAGCAAACCGTCACCGCTGAATCTCCTGTACACTCATGGCGACACTTAAGGCAACACTATATAATCTAATTATTCATTGATTCCATTTTGTCATCTGTTTAGTTTGATAAATAAAGTTGGATATTGTTACTTTAGATAAATAACTTTTAACCCGCAAAAAGTAAGTTCTAAATAAACTGGTTTCAACCTATACATATAAATAAATATGTTACAAAAGAGAGAGAGAAGGAAGTGAGTGAGAGAGAGAGAGAGAGAGAGAGAGAGAGAGAGAGAGAGAGAGAGAGAGAGAGAGAGAGAGAGAGAGAGAGAGAGAGAGAGAGAGAGAGAGATAAGAGAGAGGGAGAGAGAGAGAAGGAAATAAGAGACATACAGAAGGAAATAAGAGAGACAGAGAGAGAGAGAAGAGAGAGTTATTAGTGATTGGTTGTTTTCCCGATCATAAATGCATTGTTTTTTCATATCATTAGTTTTATAAGACGCTTACAAAATAATCATCCCTTTAATCTTCTGACTCCTTTTCGTACTAAAGAAGGGTTTAGATATGGTTGGTATATATTCACCCTTAAATTATTAGTAACTTAACTAACTGATTTTAATATTTGAAAGTGAAAAGGTTAAGATTTTGTTTGATTGTTTCTTTTCAAAGGTATTTGCATTGCCTTATGTGTGTAAATTTTATTTTTAACATTGTAAAAAGAANGAGAGAGAGAGAGGGGGGGGCAACTGAGAGAGAGAGAGAGAGACGAGAGAGAAGAGAGAGAGAGAGAGAGAGAGAGAGAGAGAGATAGAGAGAGAGAGAGAGAGAGAGAGAAAAATAGAAAAAAGAAAAACGGGCTCTCAGGCTTATCCAGGAAGCCAGCAACCCTGGTCACATCGACTCGCTGGAACATCGTCGCGACGTCGGGGCTCTAACGGTGCTCCACAAGGCTCAGGTGCAGCAGGGCCTGCCTCATCTATCCAGCCTCAGACTCCCACCGCACGGCCGAGAGAGAAGTACGAGGACGGTACACTCCAATCGGCTTCTGGTGGAAGTTCCGAGGTCGCGGTCTAGCCAGCATCAGCGGACCTTCTCAGCCAGAGCAGCACGACTGTGGAACGAATTCACCTCCACCAGCGATGTCGCCGAAATGACCACCCAGCAAGTGAAGACAGCGGCACATCGGCGGTCGAGAAAACCGTCACCTCTTTACCTCCTGTACACTCATGGCGACACTTAAGGCAACACTGTATATAATCTTGTACTTTAATTCCTTTTTATTTGTTTAGTTTATAAACCTGGTTATTTACAAAAGTAGGTTGGGTTTTCAAATAAGCTCCTTTAGACTGGAAAAAAAACTTTTAAACTGTTTTAACCCGCAAAAAGAAACCTGTAAGTTCTAAATAAACTGGTTTCAACCTATACATATCTGTATGATGACTATAAATAAAGATGTTAAAAAAAAATAAAAAAAAAAAAAAAAAAAAAAAAAAAAATTGAGAGACTGACCGAGAGACGCAGTGAAGACTTGAGATGAGAGGAGAGAGGAAGAGAGAGGAGAGAGAGAGGAAGAGAGAGAGAGAGAGAGAGAGAGAGAGAGAGAGAGAGAGGAGAGAGAGAGAAGAGAGATGAGAGAGAGAGAAAGAGAGGGAGGGAGGGTAGGAGTGAGTGAGAGAGAGAAGAGAGGAGGAGAGGAAGAGAGAGGGAGAGAGAGAGGAGAGGAGAGAGGGAGAGAGAGAGAGAAGAGAAGAGAGAGAGAGAGAGAGAGAGAGGAGAGAAGAGAGAGAGAGGAGAGAGAGAGGAGAGAGAGAGAGAGAGAGAGAGAGAGAGAGAGAGAGAGAGAGAGAGAGGAGAGAGAGAGAGAGAGAGAAGAGAAAGAGAGAGAGGGAGAGAGAGAGAGGGGGGCAAACTGAGAGAGAGAGAGAGAGAGAGAGAGAGAGAGAGGAGAGAGAGAGAGAGAGAGAGAGAGAGGGGGGGGTGGAAGGAGAAAAGGGAAGTAAGGCGATGGAGAGGTAGAGGGACATAAAGAATGAAAGAGAGAGAGAGAGAGAGAAAGGGAAGTAGGGATGGGGAAAGAGAGTGGGGCAGAAAGAAAAAAAGATAGACAGAAAGAAAGACAGGGACATAAAGAAAGATAATGAGAAAGTGAGAAAGGGAAGTAGGGAGAGAGGGAGAGGGAGAGAGATAGCGAGAGCGAGAATGGTGAATGTACAATGACAGACAAAGAGGGCAGGATACAATAAAAGAAAAATGAACTAAGACACTTGAGCTTTGAAAATCCGAACTTGGGAATAGTGATACCACAGGGATACGCGTGGTATAAAGGAAGGGAGAGTGTGAGAGAAAGTGTCAAGAGGTACAGAACAAGGGCTGGGAAAGTGACGTGAACCAGGCAGAAACATTTTTAAATGACCACAACTTCAAGAAGTTGCTCCTTTCTCCATTGTGACAGATCAAAGGGATCTGTGTCTCCACTTTTTAATGCATTGAGAAAATAATGATTTTTTTGCATTTTAGTCTCAACATATGTTTGTTACAAGCTTATGCAACTGTTGACACCATCGATATCAGATATATGTAAGTCTCTAAAATATCTATTTTCACGTATGTAATGACATATGAACGACGCGGTTTCGTTAAACTACAATACAGAGCCAATCCAAAAACCATCGCTTCCTTTTTCGCACGGAGTAAATTGTGTACCACAACAGGTGCAGAGAAAAATAAGATGGATCATTGCAGGAGAAAGTTGACCCACCTAAAGTGAGACTCGGCGTGTGCCAACTCGTTTTTTCTTCACTCACTTTCATCGGTATATTTTCACTGGCCGTCGGGTGTAGGAAGTGACTGCAGGTGGAACATTTCTGCAATGGCAAAAATTACCTGCCATATCTGCTGACGGGTTTACAACAAACCTCTTAGAAACATTATATTCATGTGATTTATACTAATTAGTTGCATTAGGTAAAATAATGGCATAAATAGGTCAGTCTGTTTGTTCCATGGTGTAGTGGTGTCAAAACCAGATTCTGGTCATAAGCAGTATGGCGATGAAGCAGATCTTGGTACATTTCCAGATCATCTCAACGCAATGCTCAGATCCACTCGAACTACTAGCGCCTGCATCTGAGATGAAAATCTTTTTAATTGTATTTAAACTTTCTGACTACTCACATCAATGGCATTGAGTACCATTCACACTAAAATGCGGCGATTTACCCATACCTACACAAAGCTAACACAACGGGATGAGTGGCATTTCTTGAGTCTGGTGCAACTAGGCGAGTGTGGTTCAGAATGTAGGTCAGTGGGAGAGAGTGAGCCAACCATATGCGGGGGTGGGGCCACCGGGAAGAGGAGAGGGGGGTAGCAAGCTACAGCAGGGTGCCAAACAATGCCTTCCTAAGGAGTGCTTTGAGAATTACACATATAAAACTTTCAAACAGAACTTTCCCAATATAATCGGCACCCACAGTTACATTCCTTAAAAAATAACGGTCAAACGCCAGTTTCAGAGAAGCGTAACCTGTCTACAAATTTGCTACTTTATTACTTTACTATCATATCGCCTTACTAGACAGAGGCCTAATCATCAAACTGTTAAATGCTGTGTCATGTACCACACAAAGTGCACTCAAACTCTGGTGCAACGCCAAATAGAATGGATGTCTTTCGGATAGTGCAAGAGTAAACACACCCGGTAAACAGACGATTTTTTAAAAATGCAGTTGCTTTAATAATATTTATTCGTTTTCCTAGATTAAATCGCCGTTCACATAATACTGTTTTTGCCTCTCCAGGCAACAACACAATACCGCGTAGGGCTATACATATATACCTACATGCACAAGCGAGCACATGCAATCTCTCTCATTCACTAAATATCTAAGCGTATCTCATTTCAATAAAGCCGAATGAAATCGAAGCAAAAACGCAAGTCGAATATCACGCAAAATGGCGATGGATCGTGAGAGCAAGGTGAGTAGATCTGGGCAGTAAAGCGACCTCACAATGCCGTGAGTACGAAACGGGAAAATGATGACAGGCAGCAGATTGTAAACCTCATATCGAACGATAAACATCATAAATAAAGATGACATAACAGGAGAATAGGCCGAAAGGGCTAGTCAAGTAGGAGCAGCAAGCGGAAATGAAGTAGGTCAGCTGTTGAGTGCGAGGATGGTGGGAAGCGTCAACCCAGTATTGATCTCCCCACACGAGCGGCTCCCCATCACTCCCGACACCACCTTGGGCCGCTACACTACACAATAAGCCTCGTCGATTGCGTTACGTCAGCTGTGTATTCCCGAGTTTATATATATTAACAACATAGTGACTAGCAGCCAAAGGGTACATTACTGTAGCGCATTAAAACTAGTCACATCAGTGGGCAGGAGAGGAGTCTCCTCAACATAGCCGCACGCAAGTAACGGATCGCCTTTGATGTATTCGCTAATCGTATACAATTTCCCACAGACTGTGCTCAATAAATAGTTTGCTGCAGTATCACCTAAAAGACTTTAAATATCTAAAAATCAACAAAATATTCTACGGACAAAATCAGTTATTGATCTAGCTCCATATCACAAGCGGTCCCTCATCCCTCGGGCCACAGCCGATGGGAGACGTGACCGCAACTGGGGAAGGTGAGCCTTACAACGCCACTACAAACCCTAACTAGAACCCGCTGTCACTTTCACTGTCCCTGCCGACATCAAACCCTCATCGTCATTTTAAACGAATCACTTCAAAAGCCAATTCAACTGGGGATGCTAGCAACAATAGCACGAAACAGCCAGTTGCCGTGTAAGAGGAATCAAATACAAATAAAAGCAAAACACAATTATATTCTAAACACTAAACTAAAAAAATAACTGAAAATAACAGTCAAAAGACTAAAATGAAAAATAGATACAGCTCTCTAGGAATTACCCTGTGTATGCATGTAATTCCAATAGCAAAACTAAGCAATTCCAACAGAAAGGACGAATAACGAGATGACCATGAGACCTGGAAGACTAATGGTAAGTTGGGCGGGACACGAAGGCCTTAGCATCGTCACGACCGATACGACGACCACGCCGAGCTTCACACACGCAACACGGCTCGGCACACACTACTGTCAACCCCAACCACTTACACCATTTAAAATGACCAAGACGTATTCATAAGCACAGCTACTACTCTCTGCTGTCCCCTACAATACAATAGACTGTTCAAAAGGGTGAGCACACATCTCATCTATCATTAGAGTACAATTACATTTACACATATCATGTACGACCGCTATATGCTTCTCGAGCCGATCTGCATGCCGCTAAGTGTACCGAACTGCCTTTGTCTGCCATAAGAAGCTCAATATGGAATAATCGTCCGGAAGTGTAGAACACCCGATTTAAATGGTCCTAAAATGAAACAAACAAATACATACACGACTGAATAACATTCTTATAATCTGATCAAAACAGTACATCTGTACGGGTTTTTATTATCACCACATATAAAAGTTAAAGACACTAAAGAATAGACGACCTGGTAACCACAGTATACATTTCTAGGCATAAATGAGTGTTCAACACGAGTGATGTGTTGCAATCATGAAACGGATTAAGTTTTGGAAGACTCACTTATCACGATACAAGGTTTGGGTGGGATGAATGAGGCACGGGAAGACGCCAGCGAATACAGCCGCACGCCTTATACATTTGCCACGTGTTCTCTTCGAGACGAAAACCTTGCATTAATAAAAAAATTTCTTTCTTCATTTGAAACCATGGAACCCAATTTAATCAAAGAAGAGATGCTGCGAAACAAGTAAACGTGAAACACTTTCCAACCTGCATCCAAAGCACGCCTTAAAACAAACAAAGAACATAAGTAGAATATCGAGGTGGTTGATTAGTGCACATACAGGAATGACAGTAGTTTAGCAGTGAGGTCGCGGGGCTGGGTGGCGTCCTTGCTAGGAGCGGACGCGACACTCCTTTTGGATCAGTCCTACACCCTTAATTCGTACCGCATGGACCAAAACGTACCCGGCGCGTATAGACACTGGGAGTCATTATTCCTTATTTTTTCAGTTAACATGTGCGTTCACCACTTCCGGGAAACATGTTCAACACTGTCTCAATCTTATTCTAGGATAAATCTGGCTACATAATAGGCTTTCAAAGTTAAGATTTTTTTCTGGCATATAATAATGTCCTACTTTCCTTTTAAAAAGGAGAAAAACAAAGAAGTAAACACGAGATGAGAGTTCTCCAAAAATCTCCGATTTCTCAAAAATTTCACTTTCTTACGACTATAAATTTGAAACAAAAACATAAGACACGTCAACCTACAACTTCAAAAGATTAAATGATCAGATGATCAAGCCTATAATGGTAACACGACAAGCATTCATGAGCTATTCACGCTTCAAAGCTCGGAGAGAACATGGAGAGGAGGGCGTTGTGCACTTGGGTCCACGCAAGGAGGGGGAAAGTAGGTCGCTGAGAAAGGGAAAAAACACAACCAACTGACGGCCATCATTCTAAAAATGTCGCGCATTCAGACAAAGAAAGGTGACATACAAATCTAAAGCAAGGTAAAATTCTGGAGCAGCGAATACAAGGTAATACATATACACCCATATGTTTCCGTGTAGGAGAAACATAGAAGAAAGTTACTGGCTAGTAGGGGGGGAGGGGAGAGGAGTCAAAGAAAGAAAGGGAGTGCGCACGGACATCAAATAAACTATGGTGCCAATGGCTGTCATCTGGAACAACAGCGCGATAACGAAAATCAGGAAGTACGACTGACGCCGTGTGGTGGGATGGCAAGAGGGGTGTACCAGTGCCATTCAGAGGCGTTATGGACGCTGCGCCGTGATAAGGTGCACATGTGCCGCAAAGGCCGTCTCGGCCCGCCTTGCCTTACTGACCTACTTCTCATTATCGATGTTCTGAGCCTCACTATCGGCTGTTCGTTATACTGCACCACTTTCGCCATGCCGTCCACTCTACCATGAAGAAAAATACTTCATTGTTCGTAAGCACATCCTTCTACAAAGAGTGGCAGTTCCACTAACCAACCGTTCATAAGCAGACGCTTTCTCTGACAGAAGCTGAAGTTAATATCTCCAATTACATCCTAAAGGCAAGAGCGGGCACGAGTTGACACATTTCGTTACTTGCAAATTCACGTACCATTCACGCAAAACCTTGCAGCACACAGCCAATACAAAAGGCACTAGTATTATTTAGAGTAATTCCATACTTTTAGCGTCTCTGCCATGGTCATTGCTTGGAGCACGGCAAACCTTCAAATGTCACCTCAACTGGCAATGCGCGCAACACTTTACAGCACTAGGATTAGACAAAGGCGGAAAGTGCACACACACAATTCAATTCAAGGTATCATTCGTGGCTGAAAATATACATTGCAATTTAAACAACGCAAAAAAAGTATAAATGAGAGCAATATCCTTACCCGGATGCCGTTGAAAAAAAGATAATACAGCAATGTTAAATTATCAACCTCCTGATATGTAGTGTGAAATGGCCGATAGGACGATTCTTGGCATTACTGCTCTTTTACTCCGATGA
>NW_020868705.1:116656-119156 GCF_003789085.1 Penaeus vannamei
AGACGTACACGGAATGTATTCCCCCCCAAGTAAGCAGCACTCCCTGCACCAGCGCCTTCAGCCTGTGCTCGTTCAGTGCCACTCAGTCTCGTTCGTCATCGACATTATACTGTCGGCTGCTACCCGTTACATTTATCACTTCCCGTTGGCTTACATTTCCGTTTTTCCACTCGTCTATTTCTTAACGGTAGTCCATGGTACGGCGCCCTTTCATTATGGCTCTTACTGTTTTATCCTTTGATCTCCCCCCTTCTCCCGTGTTCTCCGATGCCACATGTCATTTGGCCACGAGGGACATTTCCCTCTCTGATCCCTCTGCATAGATTTTTCGCACTCACCTTTGCCCTATTGACCCCATGTTTCGCATTCCCTTGCGCTCACCTTTGACTTTTTTTCTTTTTTTTTTTTGTCTCCCATATCACTCCGTCTTTGTCTGTTTGTCTTTTTCTTACTCACTCACTCACTCAATCTTTCCGTTCCCTTTGGCATCCAATATATACCTGCGTGGTCTGTTTTCCCTGCCAGTGTCGTCACTGTGCCTGCTTTTCCGTCTCGCCATTCCTCCGTAGATCATTTGCGTCGCCCGCATCTTTCACCCAGCTACTCAGCCCCACGCTGACACACCCCTCCCTTCCTCCTGGCCTTATTCCCGCTCCACTTCCTTACTCCTGGCTTCATTCCCACTCCAGTCTTCTCCCACGCCCCTCCTCCGTGCCCATTCCTGAAGGACATACCCGTCGGTAGGTTTCTACTCAGCTGCGGTCTCCCTTTGATCCTGCCATCCTCGCGCGCGGCCGACCCCCCGCCTCCTCCTCCGCGCGAGTGTTGATTTAAGAATAATAGCACTCCGCCTTTCGCCCTGCCTCTGCTTTCCCTACCCCTGCCACTGCCCCCTACAACTGCCTCCTACCTTTGTCCCAACCACTTCTCCATCCCAACCGTCTGCTCCCTACTCCCTTCCCCTGCAACTGCTCCGATGCCACATTCTTGGCACTACAGCAAGAGAGGGGTCTTAGTGAGGTATATAGATCTTCTGAGACTCGGGCATTTGCGTGTGCGTGTGTCCGCTTGTTTGTATGTGTGAGAGCGTGTATTTGGATGTATTTGTTTGGGGGGGGTTATGAAAGGAGAAAAAAGAGAGAATAAGGTCAGAATCAGCAAAAATCTGAACTCAGTCCCCTCCTCTGTCACACGTTCCTGCTATTCCTCTTTCTGTTGCTTCTTTTCGTTCTGCTTCTCCTCCTCCTCTACTTCTACCTCTTAATTCTTCCTCCAATTTTTTCCCGGTTCCTTTATCCTTCTTGCCCCTCCATTTTCTTGCCTCTTCCTTTCTCACCTATCTTGTCCCCTCCATGTCTCTCCTCTCACCTTCGTCTGAAACTTGGCTGCTCCTGCGTCCTTGGTCCTGCACGTGCGTGGGCATTAGAGGGCGCGGAAGCAGAAGACGGCGTGGAAGGGGGGGGGGGTAAGGTCGTCGGGGGAGAAGTCGAAAGAGAGAGAGGGGGGCAGGGGAGGAGAAGAGGGGTTTGGCAAAAGGGGAGGGGCGTCGTGGAAGCGAAAGGCACCGAAGTAGGGCGTGGAAGGGGCTGCGTTAGCGACGGGGGTGCTGGCTGTGCAATTTTATTTATATCTGTGTATCCTAGATAAGCTTGAGATCTTCTTTGGATAAGTGGAAGGTAAACGCGAGCGGGAGGGGGCGGAACGGTGGTGTTAAGGATAATGAGAAGGGCGTCGCAGAAAGCTGTCACGAGCCTTCTGGTGATTCCCAGCCGGAGGAACTGAATGCAACAACTCAAGCAAGGTGCAGGCAGACTCCTCCTAGATTGGGAGAGCGTGCATGCAAGCGACATCTAAAGGGGCTGGCCAAGGTGTCGGATGTAGGTTACTGGCGTCGAAATTTAGCACAGCTAAGGGGTCTGCCGCAAAGTTGGGGGGAAATTAAGATTATTTGAAATCCATATGAGGTTTTGATGCATGTATTTGTATTGTCATATCTTACCTGCAGACGCACGCACGCACGCACGCACGCACGCACGACCACGCACGCACGCACGCAAACGCACGCACGCACGCGCACGCACGCACGCACGCAACACGCACACGCACGCACACACACACCACACACACACACAACACACACACGCACACACACAACACACCCACACACACCACACACACACACACCCCACACACACCACCCCCACCCCACCCCACACACCCCCACCCCCCCACACACCACACCCACCCACCCAACCACCCCCTTCCCCTCCCTCTTCCTTTCCTTTCCCTTCCTCCTTTCCTTTCCTTCTTCCCTTCCTCTCTCCTCTTCTTCCTCTCTCCTCTCCTCTCTCCTCCTCCTTATCCTCTCTCTTCTCCTCTTCCTCTCTCTCTCCTCCGTCTCTCTCTCTCCTCTCCCCTCCTCCCTCTCCTCCTCCTCCCCCTCCCCCCTCCTCCCCCTCCCTCATCTCCCTCCCCCTCCCCCTCCTCCCCTCCCTCCCCT
>NW_020868705.1:121656-139156 GCF_003789085.1 Penaeus vannamei
CCCGATAGATCGTTCGGACATCCCCACCGCCCCCTCCTTCCCCTGTCTGCTACCCTACCCCCACTATGCCTGGGTTGGTGTCAAAGGTAGTGTGTGTGTGTGTGTGTGTGTGTGTGTGTGTGTGTGTGTGTGTGTGTGTGTGTGTGTGTGTGTGTGTGTGTGTGGTGTGTGTGTGTGTGTGTGTGTGTGTGTGTATGTGTGTGTGTGTGTGTGTGTGTGTGTGTGTGTGTGTGTGTGTGTGGTGTGTGTTTGTGTGTGTGTGTGTGTGTGTGTGTGCGCGCGCGCGCGCCACTCCTCTCCTCTTCCTGTTTTCTTTTTCCTTCTTTCTCTCTGCATGCTATTACTACTTCCCCGTATCCTATTCCTCCCTCTCTCCTCCCCCTCCTCGTCCTCCTCCTCCTCCTCCTCGTCGTCGTTTCCTTTCCTCACCTCATTACATCTCTTCCTTCTTCTTTCTCCTCCTCCTTCTTTATTTTCCTCACCTCATTTCACCTGTTCCTTCTTTCCCTCCTTTTCTTCTCCTTTCCTCTCTTCATTTCACTTCTTCCTTCTTTCCCTTCGTCTCCTCCTCCCCCCTCCTCCTCGTCCTTTTCTTCCCTCCCCCTCCTCATCTTTTTTCTCCCCCCCTTCTCCTCCTCCTCCTTTTCTTCTTCCCCCATTTCCCCCTTCCTCCTCCTCCTCCTCCTCCTTTTCTTCCCCCCTCCTCCTCCTTCCCATCTCCTCCCCTTCTCCCAACCGCGGCAGGATGGTTGAACCCGTGCCAGCTCCCTCGTATTGAAACACGGCCACGGGGAACATAACGGCCAATGAGACGATTCATCCCAGTGGAATGTGTTCGTTTGCGTGTCTTCTTTCTCCCTCTCTCTCCCACCCTCCCGCCGCTCATTGTGGTCAGTCCCCTTGTTTCCCCATTGGTGGAACTGTTTATGGAACCTCGCTTGGTTTTGATTGTTTTTCTTTTTTTTTGTCAAGAGGTGTCGCTTTCTTGGTATTTGTGTTCTTGTTTTGGCGGTCTGTTTTGTTTTTAGGTTGTGGGTCCGCTGTATATTTTCGGTTCGTCTTTTTTTTAGAGTATGATCTTTGTGGCTATTGTTTGTTTTGATATTCCGGATGATGTGTTTTGTCTTACATGAACTATATTTTTTCATCCTCAGTATCTGTTTATGTTTCGGTCTGCGAGTGCTACAACGTGTCAGCAGGAGCCTAGTGGATGATCTGGTGTTTTTTTCTCGCTCCATCTTTCTTACAGCTTGCGCATGCGTATGAGTTGCGGCCGTGACAGTCACGAGGTAGATGCCAGCGGGCGTCGTTGTGATGCTAGAACAGCTTGTGCTGATGGAACAGCTGTGCTGCTCTTGAGCTCGGAATGCGATGGGTGCACAGATGGGAGGAGGGCAGGCTCTATGAGGCGAGCGGAGAGGTTAGGCTGCACGTTGATGGCTATTTGAAGATGTTAGTTTCTCCCTTAGCGACGGCGGCGGCGGCACACTTGGTCGAGCTTGTTACATTCTTCCGGAGGGGAAAGGAGAGTTTCCCCTCACGAAGTGCGGAAGAACCCCTCTTTCTCATCGGCTTGAGCTATACCGTACGTTTTTCCCTCTCGTCATATTCTTTGTCAGCATTGCCGTCGTCTTCTCTTCCTTCCCTTTCCATATCTCCTTCTCCTCAGTTTACTAATTTCGACGAGAAACGCCATCTGTGAAAAGCCCATTAATCAAAATCATTGCCATCACGCTCAGATGTCACACAGCCGCAAATGGCAGGGTTGGGTCAAGCGGGAAGGGGAACAGCCCGGCGTAGTTCTGTAGGGTGGAAGGCGAAGAAAAAATGTCTTAGTTATCAGGCCATTTGACTCCCAAGACCGGAAAGTCACAGGGGGAGATGGGAAGGGGAGGGAACTTTCCTAGTGGCGTTAAAGGGAAGGAGGTCAGAGGGAGATGAAAAGGGGGAATGGGGAGTTGGGAAGGTTTGGTGGAGACGAAGCCATTGGGAGAGCACGGTAGTAACATCGAGTGATCTACAAGCCGGGGTGATGGGGAATGAGGTGATACAGGAAGGGGGAGGGAGTTATGGAGATGGAAGAAGATAAGCCTACGGCGACATTAGAGAGAAAGAGGGATAAAACAGAGGGCAGGGGGAGGAGAAAAAGCAAAAGAGGGCAGGGTAAAAAAGAAAATTTCGACAAAGAATGTCAGGAATGCGCGGGAGTTCAAAGGTGTCGCGAGCGTCTTGCCGTACGCCCTGAGCACGTGTCAAACAGCGCCTTAGGACATTCATACCTGATCGGTCTCGAGAGCTGCACGTGAGTTTACAACCCGAGGCTCGACTGGCTCTATTAAACTGATAGGCAATTGGCTGTTTAACTGAATCACGCCCAGTACACAACAAGGGCGCATGGTGTTGGCTTCTGGTCTGGTGTCAACTACTCATTTACAGTATTAGCTAAGGTCTGTCCTCGAGGCCCTGAGCGGGTGTCGAGGATGACGTGTGGTGTAGCTTACAGTACGGGTGTCGGCTGGGGACTTTTCCTTTCATTTTTTTTTTTTTTTTAATTTCTGAAAGTTTTGATCGTTTTGTTCTTAAAGTCGCGAGGGCACTGCTTAGGCCGCACTCCCATCCCCTACCCCGCCTCCACCCCGACCCTTTCCTTCATTACGCATCGGAGTGCGTTGCTGGGTGACGTGATACATTCCCCTCTGACACCGATTGATATTATATCAGATGATTACCCCCCGCCCATCCTCCTACTCCATCCTCTCTCTACCTCTCCTCTCCCTCTCCTCCACCTCTCTTTCTCAGATCTTTCTTCTCTTTTTGGGTTCCCTCTCCCTCTCCTATTTATTTCGCTAATCACTTTCCGTCTCCCCCCTCCTCCTCCATAACCTTCTTTTCCTTCCCCTCCAATTTCCCTCTTCCTTCTCTCCACCTCCTCCTCCTCTTTCTCTCTACCTCCTCCCCCCCTCATTCTCTCTCTCTCTCTCTCTCTCTCTCTCTCTCTCTCTCTCTCTCTCTCTCTCTCTCTCATCTCTCTCTCTTTCTCTCTCTCTCTCTCTCTCTCTCTCTCTCTCCCTCTCCCTCTCCTCTCCCTCTCCCTCCTCCCTCCTCCTCCCTCCCTCCCTCCCTCCCTCCCTCCCTCCCTCCCTCTCTTTCTTTCTTTCTTTCTTTCGTAGTTATTTATTGATATATTTATCTTGTTTGTCGGTTTTAGGGACTGCCTCTGATCATCCATAATTTTGCATTGCGTTTAATGAAAGGGCGTCGATGGGGGGGGGGGGGAACTTCGATATACGTCATTTGCATTCCAGTCTGTTTATTGCTGACCTTTGTGTGTGGTGTGTGTGTGTGTGTGTGTGTGTGTGTGTTGTGTGTGTGTGTGTGTGTTGTGTGTGTGTGTGTGTGTGTGTGTGTGTGTGTTGTGTGTGTGTGTGTGTGTGTGTGTGTGTGTGTGTGTGTTGTGTGTGTGTGTGTGTGTGTGTGTGTGTGTGTGTGTGTGTGTGTGTGGTGTGTGTGTGTGTGTGTGTGTGTGTGTGTGTGTGTGTGTATGTATGTACGTGTGTGTATATGCGTGCGTGCGTGCGTGTGTGTGTGTGTGTGTGTTGTGTGTGTGTGTGTGTGTGTGTGTGAGGGTGTGTGTGTGTGTGTGTGTGGTGAGGGTGTGTGTGTGTGTGTGTGTGTGTGTGTGTGTGTGTGTGTGTGGTGTGTGTGTGTGTGTAGGCGATTTCCTTGCCTTCGACGAAAGGCTGCCTGGAGGATTGACAAGTTTATGACATGTGATTCTTGTCTTTGATCCCTCCCCCTCACTATCCACCTCCAACCTCCTCCTGGCTCGCCCTTCTTTCTCTCTAGTAAGACAGGGTAATGACGTTTCTTGTAGGCTGGTTCGTTGAGCACTTCCTGTGTTCTTGGTCTTGGGGAAGAGTGTGCGGGGAAGAGGGTTAGTGTGTCGTTCATTAAGGCCACTTTCTTGGGTTTTACGAATGGAGAGTAGACTTCGTATGGTTGTCTCTTTATTTGTGTTGTGCTTTTTTGTTATTCGTGTGTTTGTATTTTTTCATTATGGTCACTGTTATGATTGATATTGATGCACTCTTAGTGCAGTGTCCGTTTTTTCAACCAAGTTGACTGTTTTTTTGATTGGTGATTTGAAAAAAAATACATCTTTATTCTGCCGCATCAGATTTTCCTAAAGTCATCCCTTTGTAAACAGAAAATAAACCTGATTGCAATGGCTGACAGAGCCCGCATAATATGTCAATTGTTAACCAATCTAAAAAGGAATACCAAGTTGAATATCTAACAAAACAGGTGATGCGATAGTGCAAAAATAATGTAATATTTCAGATCATGAGCAATCCTGACAAAGGAAACGGAGGAAACATTTTGCAAGCATTATTATTATTATTATTATTATTATTATTATTATTATTATTATTATTATTATTATTATTATTATTATTACATCATTATTATTATTATATGCATTATCTTAATTGTTATGATTGTTTTCAATATTTTTGTTATTACCGCGTGGTAGACACATATTTTGCTGCTGGATTTTTGGGTATTAGTAGCGTGTACACTCTTGAGTCCTTTGTGGTTATCATTTTCTTATTTTTGCTTTTGTCATTACATTTTATCGCAATACATTGTTTATCATAACTGTTAGAGAAATAGTTCCATCATTGTTGAACAATAACAGTAACGTCATATTCTCTATTTTCAGGTAACTTTTGGGAGTGCCCCTTTTGACGGTCGCCGCCGCCGGCACCCGCGGGTCGTTGTCTGGCGCAAGGTGCCGGACGCCCTTTGCTTACCCCGCGGAGGGGCGCCTTGCCGCAGCGCGTCGCAGCTTGGGCTCACGGCGGCTTGGCAGTTCTGGTAATGTCTCCCTGGCCAAGGTGTTTTTGTGTGATGCATTTGTGTTTGTATATGTATATGTATATATATGTATATATATGTATGTATATGTATGTATGTGTATATATATGTATGTATATGTATATATGTATGTATATGTATATATGTATGTATATGTATATATGTATGTATATGTTATATGTATATATATATATATATATATATAATATATATATATATATAATATATATATATATATATATATATTATATATATATATATATATATATATATATTGTGTGTGTGTGTGTGTGTGTGTGTGTGTGTGTGTGTGTGTGTGTGTGTGTGTGTGTGTGTGTGTGTGTGTGTGTGTTTATATATATAAATGTTTATATGTATATGTATATATATGTATGTATATATGTTTATATGTATATGTATGTATATATATGTTTATATGTATATATGTTTATATGTATATTATGTATATATATGTATTTATATAAAATATATATACGTATATGTATATATATGTATATATGTATATATATATATATATACATATATGTATATATATATGTATATATGTATATATATGTATAAATATATATATATGTATATATATGTATATATATGTATAATATATATGTAATATATATGAATATAATATTATATATATATNAGGTGGAGACGTGATGAGGGAAGAGGGAGGACGTCTAGGAGGAAAGAGAGAGAGCGAGAGGGGTGAGAGAGGAGCGACGAGGAGAGAGAGAGAGGAGAGGAGAGAGAGATTGATGGAGAGAAGGCTATGAGGATGAGAGGGAGGCGAGGATAGAGAGCAGAGAGAGGACGAGGAGAGGAGTGAGAGAAGGAAGAGAGGGTGGCGGGGAGGGAGGGGGGGAGGAGAGTAGCTTGTGTTGGGGAAGTCGGCCGCGGGGAGGAGAGGGAGAAGATAATGGAGAGCGTTTTTAGATTGAGATGAGAGATGGTGAGAGATGAGATGGATGAGAGAGAGGAGAAAGAGAAAAGAGGAAAGAGGAAATAATGAGGACAAAGGAGCAAGAAAAAGAGACAGACCAAGAGAATCAGGAGAAAGAAGAAACAAGAGAGAAGATAGAATTGAAAAAAAGAGGTAAGCAGACAGAAAAGAAGAAGTTAATCAGAGACAAGGAAAGACGAAAAGAGACAATAAAAAGAATCGGAACTGAGAGAGAGAGAGAGAGAGAAAGAGAGAAAGAAGAGAAGCAACAGACGACTGAAGGAGAGACTGGGGCGAGAGGGAGGCGAGAAGGAGAGCACGGAGAGAAAAGATGAGAGAATGACGGACCGCACAGACATTGACGATGAGAGAGCTGCAGACAGAGAGTCGGAAGAGAGACGAGAGAAGGCGAAATTTCAGATTCGAATTGCAATACCTTTATTCCCCTGGCCCTTACAACTAATTTTATTTTTTATTTTTTTACAAGAAACGGAAAATCAAAATTAAATGATCATTAAAACAACGAAACGAAATAAGCAACAAAAAAATATAAAACCCGCTGACAAAACTTGACAACCAAAACGTTATGATTAATTTACGAAAACAAACAACAAACCTTTCACTAATTACCAACTCGATTTTACAGGTTACTTCAATACGCGGACAAAAAAAAAAGAAAAAAAGAAAATAAAAAGAAAAAAAGAGGAAAAGAAAGAAAGACAAAAACCGGCAAAGATTAGAAAATAAATCAACGAAGAGGATAAAGACGAAAGGTGACAAGGATAATAACACGGAGAGGGAGGTAATGCCCGATAAATATAATAACAATAAAAATAGACACGCCATACGTAGGTCTCCCCCGCCCGACACGCCTTTCCCACCCGCAGGACGACGCGGCGGGGGGGAGGGCGGTGGGCAGGGGGGTGTGGGGGTCTCACCTCGCTTCCCGCGCCTTTAGTCCAATTCTCTTTTTCCTCTTTATTTACTTTTCCTTTTGTCAGGTGAAGTTTTTCTTTTTCATCTTCTTTTCTTCTTCTATCTATTTCTGTTTTTCGTGTATTTTTCTAACATTTTTTTCTTTAATCCTCTCTTCCTCTCTCTCTCTCTCTCTTCCCTACAAAACTTCAACAACACCGACAGCCACAACCCTCCCCCCCACCGCAACAACACCAACAACCCCCTCCCCTCCCTCCCCCCCACCCGCAACAACAACACCCCCAGCCACAACAACAACAAAGAAAGCCTAATTTACTCCCCTAAACCGGAAAGCAGAAAAAAATTGTCGTCCCACCGAGCAGCTGAAGAGATAATTTCACGGGACACAAAATATGCAGATGTCAGGTTGGACGGCTGACGCTCTGCCTCTGACGGTCGCGCGGGCGGGGCGCTCCCGTGCTTGCCCTCTTGCATTCACTCCCGGCTCTCTCTGTCTTTGTCTGTCTGTCTGTGTCTGTCTCTGTCTCTTTCTTATTTCTTAATCTTTCTTTATCTCTCTCCCTCTCTTCCTTCCCTCCTTCTCGCTCTCGCCTCGCGCTCTCGCTTATGTGTGTGTGTGTGTGTGTGTGTGTGTGTGTGTGTGTGTGTGTGTGTGTGTGTTGTTGTGTGTGTGTGTGATGTGTGTGTGTGTGTGTGTGTGTGTGTGTGTGTGTGTGTGTGTGTGTTGTGTGTGGTGTGTGTGTGTTGTGTGTGTGTGTAACATCCACGTTACATGTACGTATATAAATATACACACGCAAACATACACACACACTCACACAAAAATAAATCTCACCTCCCTTTTTCAAATGCGCCTTTACATATATATAAACGTCAAAATATGATACAGCCCCGAACATAAAACACGAAAGAGCGAAAGAGGAAAAGACTAAAAAGACCCGCTTCATGGCCAGCAATTTGCAAGCTAAGTGGCCTAAAATTGATAAATAGAGCTATCATTCTTCGGGGGGAAAGGAGGACAGAGTTGAAGAGGGCTGTCCGAGATAATGAATCCCGTGTCCCGCTGACAGGCGAAGGGACGGAGGGGAGGGCTTTTTTTTCCACGCCCCTTCTTCCCTTCCCTTTTCCACGCCCTTCTTCCCCCTACCCCTCCTCCACTCTCCACTCCCTTCTATGCTCTCCTTCCCTCTCCACGTCCTCTTCCCCTTTCCACTCCCTCCTTCCCTTCCCTTTCCACGCCCCTCTTCCTTTTCCCTTTCCACGCCCTCCTTCCCTCTCCACTCCCTCTACGCCCTCCTTCCCTTCCCTTTCCACGCCCTTCTTTCCTTTTCCCTTTCCACGCCCTCCTTCCCTCTCCACTCCCTCTACGCCCTCCTTCCCTCCTCCACGCCTCCTTCTCCTCTCCTTCCCTCTCGCCCTCCTTCCCCTCCACTCCCTCTACGCCCTCCTTCCCTTCCCTTTCCACGCCTCCTCCCCTTTTTTCACGCCCTCCTTCCCTTCCCTCTCCATGCCCTTCTCCCTTTTCCACGCCCTCCTTCCCTCTCCACGCCATCGTCTTTCATTTTCCTTTTTAGAAATTTCCCCTTCTTATCCCCTTTCAGCTCTCCCTTTCACTTCCATCTCTCCATCTCATCACCATCCCTTTTCTTCCCCTTTCCTCTTCCCTTATCCCCCCTTTCCTCTCCCCTTCTTCCACCTTTTTTTTCTTCTCTTCTTCCCCCCCTTTCTCTTCACTATTCCCCCCCACCCCCCCTCCGCGTGCCTCCATGACCCAATAACGAGAACTTTGTGAGTCACGAAGAACCCAGAAACTCTCGGACTGGTCCACAAGACTGCGTTACAATGTGTGCTGTGTGTGACTCTAGATGACATCCACCCATCAAAATGATCTTGTGTGATGATGGTTGTGTGATGTCGTGTGTGTGCTAAGACCATACACGCGCACTATACAATAAGCGTTATGAGTTCGTATCTATCGAAAAATCACCATGGGTGTCGATGTGTCGCCTGTGATGTGTGTTGTGTGTGTGTGTGTTGTTAACATAATTACTGTTGGATAACGTGTGTGTGGTGTTGTGTGTGTACATAATGTAGTGCGTGCGTGCGTGCAGTGCGTGCGGTGCATGTGCGTGCGTTGGCGCTGTGCGGAAAGTGACTGCGTGCCGCAGCGTGTGCTGCGGTGCTCCGTTTCAGACACGTGGCCGTGCGTGCGTAGTGAGCTCCTTATGTGACGCGCCGTCCCATGCTTGCCTATTTACTGGGCGTACGTATGTATAAGACGAAAGAGAGCGCCCTACGGCCTGTTGGAGTGCATCACACGCGTCCCCTCTCTACCCCGCCCCCGCCCTCACCCACCACCTTGACTCGCGCCCGAAGCGGGCCCCTATCATCCCGCCCATTACTCCGGTCCGCGGGTCGCGGCCCGCCAACAGCCCCGAAGGCACTAAAAGCAGCCTCGCAATCACCCATACCTGCGCCCCCTCCCACCCCTCCCCCCTCTCCCTCCCCCATTTCTTCCCCTCTCCCGCCCATAAATCTGACTCCGCGATACACGAACCCAACATAAAACACACATCCCGGCCCTAATCTACATTCGCCGCTCTAAAGTCCCAACTATCCCACGAATCTTACAAACGTCCCCCACATTGAGCACCTAATATACACGCGGCCATTAACAACTCCCTATCGGATCGCCATAATCTTAGAACAGGAAGGAAATGAAGGAAGCGAAAAGGACGGGAGGAGGTATGAGTACGGAGAGAACAGACGTGGACCGGCGAGAGGATGATAGAAGTGGAGAGAGAAGAGGAGGTAAAAATGGCGGGAGTGTTAAGGCTTAAGCGTAATTAGAGTTCTTTTTCCCTCAATCCATTCCCCTTTCCCTCCATATCCACCCCCCCCCCCCCGCATCCCATTCAAACCCCCAACAATTCCAGAAATTTCCAACCGCGTAACAATTAGCTCACGTGAGAGACCTCTTATGTCCGGCACTAACCCGATCGCCCTGTCCCCTGCCCCCCCTTCCCCTCTTCCACTTTCCCCTCTCCCTTCTCTCCCCACCTTCCCCTCATCACTCCTATTTCTTCTCCTTTCCCTTCTCTTCCCATCTTCCCCTCATCACCTCCTTCTCTCTCCTCTCCCCTCCTCCCCTCTCCCTTCTCTTCCATCTTCCCCTCACCACACCTCCCTCTCCTCTCCCTTCTCTCCCCATCACCATCCCTCTTCCCTCTTCTCTCCTTCTCTCCCCAATCGTCCCCCTCATCACCTCCTTCGCCTCTTCTCTCCTTTCACCCCCTTCTTTCTCTCTTAACATCCCTTCTCCTCTCATCCCCCTTCTCTCTTGCCTCATCTCTCCCCTTACCAATCTCCAGCTCCCCCTCATCCTTCTCCTCATTCTTCACCTCTCCCCCCTTCTATCCAGCTCCAACCTCATCCCTCTCTTCACTTTCTCCTCTCCTCTCACCCCTCTTTTTTCACCTTCCCCTCTCCCCCTCACCCTCCTCTCCAGCTCCCCCTCATCCCCTTCCCCCTCTCTCCTCACCTTCCCCTCTCCCCTCTTCCCTTCCTCCTCCCTCTCTCTAGCCAACCCTCACTCCTCTCTTCACCTTCCCCTTCTCCTCTCCCCCATTCCCTCCTTCACCCCCTCCCTCACCTTCCCTTTTCCCCCTCAACCCTCTCCCCACAAATCCCCTCATCCCTCCCTCTCCCCTCACCCCCACACTGCCCTCGAATTCAACGAATCGTTCCTATTTCACGCGGGGACACGACGGCGAAATGTTAGTTAAGTAACGACGTTGAGGACCAATGGACGCGGAGATGACTGCCCCGGCTATCTTACGGACTGCAATGGAAAGGACTCGTATTTTCGTGGAATGAGGGTCCGGCCCGCTCCGCTGGGTGCCGAGGGCCGAGGGCGAGGTGGGAGAAGCGAGGAGGAACGGTGGCGGGAAGGGAAGAAGGACGAAAAGGGCCGAGGGGAAGGGGAAGGGAGGGGGGGAAGGAGACGGGGAAGTGCAGGAAAAGAAAGTCTTAGGTAAGGGGACAAAAAGAAGGAAGGGGAGGAGGAGAGATGAGGCGGTAATGAGGAAGAGAAGCGGGAAGGAGGGGAGGATAGCGGGGTGGGCCGGAAGGGGAGTTGGGGAAATCTGAAGACAAGGGAGGGGGTGTGAGGAGGACTTGAGAAAGTAGAAGGAAAAGAAGGAAAGGCGAGAGGAAGGCGGGCAAGGCGGAAGAGGAAGGATGGAGAGTGGAGCGAAGAGGAAGACGCAGGAAAGGAGGAGGAGGGAAAGGTAGAGGGGATAGTAGTGCGGGAAAGGAGGAGCGGTGTGGAAAAAGAAATAAGGACATGTGTAAGAGCATAAGGAAAGGAGAAGAATAGGTAGAATGATGAAAGAGAAGACTGGACTGAGGAAGACATCTAGGAAGGAGTGATGGGGTAGTAGTCCAATTATTGTAAGGATAGAATAAAAAGGGATATAGAGGAGCCTTGTTTGTCGTAAGTCTTCTCCTCACATTATATATTAAAAGCGCTATGGGAACTCTCGAGTGAGCGAAAAGTGGCGCGAAATAAGAGATAATCCAGAGCTGAGGAGGCCGGTTAGGATAACAATAGGGTTGGAATAATGCGGACACCGAAAGGCAACTACCAAATTGGATTAAAAGGAATGGCATATAAGTATGAGACAGTAACCATTCAAGAGTGAGGAGAGGTCCAGTAATGAGGGAGTGATGGATGGCCCAGATTAGAAAAGGAAGCGGTATGGAGGATGCGGAAGCGAGAGTAGAGGACGAATGATTAATCATCAGGCATAGTTAGTTGCATGACGACAAAAAACGAGAGCAAGTACAGAAAGAGGAGGGTGGCGATGCGGAGATATAGGAGGTGGAGTGGTAAAGCGGCTACGTGTAGGAGCAAGTATCTCCTCAACGTGAAGGGCGGATAATCTACGTAAGTCTTGTCATTTTACACTTGACCACATTTAAGACGACCCACCAGTGTGTGTCGTTACTGCGCCCAGCCTAGTCTTCCACGGGGGAAATAATCCCACCTCGGGTGTACAAGGAAAGCCCAGAAATATAAAAAGGAAAAGGAGATATACGACAAGGAAACGAGCGAGAGAAGGAGGGGGGGGAGAGGGAGAAGGACGAGGAGAGAGAGAGAGAGAGGGAACACCGTAGAGAATGATGAGAGATAGAGACGCGAGAGAAGAGAGAGATTTTAGATCGGAGTGGTAGTCTATGATAAGAGAGAAGAAGATGAGAATAATTCCCGGCTAAACGCTAACTTTGCTACGCTCCAAATGCTTGTAAGCAGGTCAGTTACATGTACGATCGGGACTGAGAGTATAGTAGGTGATGATGATTATAATGATAGGTAACGAGGTGAGAGTTAGAGAAGACGGCGTGAATAGTTATGACTACACGACAAGAGATGAGTAGGGATAGGTGATGACCGTGGACGATCTTTGAGTATGGTTAGTGGCCTTGATGGTGGCATAGTTCATGAGTACAGCAAATTGAAAGGCGAGGATTGACGATTAAGAGTGGGCTAAAGAGAGTATGAGAGAAGGGCTATACAAAAACAATTTAATATAGAACCCAAGAGAAATACAAAGGGAGGAACGAGAAATAGTATTAAACAGAGACAGGAGGACGCGAGAGAGAGAAGAGTGAGAGAGAGGGGAGAGAGAGAGAACATGAGGGGGATCAGAGAGTAGCGACGAAGAAGAAGAGAGAGGATGAGTGAGAGAGCAGAGAGGAGTAGAGCGTGAGAGGAGAGATGAGAGAGAGCACGATGTAAGATGAGGGAGAGATGTTGACATTTTTGATGAGAAGCATGAGACGAGAGAAAGCGCAAACCATTTCCCCCTTAATGCTGTTCGGCACAGATTTCACACGTAACCACATGACGGCGCGGCCACAGATCCACTCGTCACGTTACATGCAAATGTCAAATATAGTAAGCCGCGGGTTAGTGAGCAGTCACCGCAGAGTTTTCACGACCTCCGTAACACACGCCAATTAACTCCCTCCTCTCCTCACCTCTTCTCCCTCCCTCCCTCCCTCGCCTGCCCTCCCCTCCCCTCCCCCCTCACCCCGCACCACAAGCAGCTCCCATCACTCCGAACCACAGCGTCAGAACTGAAGCCAAAAGCCCGTGAACGCTTAAACCCAACTTTTAAAACCCTAAAAAAAGTACAATGAAACGTTTAAACCCGTAAAAAAAATATATTCCCCAAAACACCCACCTGCTCCCACCTCCTACATACTAGAGTAACAACAACATGACGGTCCACACAACCACATAAACAACAACATAAAGAAGACAGCAAAATAAGAAAATACCCTATCTACAAATCCCACGAATGGTAATCCCAAAAAGAAAAGAAAAGAAAAAAAGAAATCAGAACAGAGGGGAATGACGGGGCAAGAGAATTAAAAGCTTACAGATCGTGAGCATTTGCCTGATGCGACGTCCCGACCGTCCAAAGTTTATAAAGCACGGGCGGGACTTAAGAGAGACACGCTATTCCCGGAATGACATGGCTGGAAGGGCGGGGAGGGGAAAAGAAGGAAGGGTTGGGGTTTCGGTGAGTGGGTAAGAGAGGGGAGAGGAGAGAGAGGGGGTATAACAGGAGAAAGGAAAGGGGATAGAGAGGAGAGGAGGGAGGGGAAAGGAGAGATTAGGAAGAGGGAAGAATGGTAAGGAGGAGGAAGAGGAAGTGAAGAGAGATAAGGGCAAGACGCTGTGGATGTAAGGGAAAGGAAGAGGGAAGAGAAGATAAGCAGAGGAAAAGGGGAAAAGAGCGAGAGGAGAGGAAGGGAAGAGAGGGGCAAAGGGAGAGAATAAAGTGCAGGAGAAGAGAGAAAGCGAAGGGAAGGGGAGAGAGAAAGGGACAGCTCGATGAGAAACCTGCGGCGAGCAGTTAAACACGGGTGGCGACACGGGAGAGGAGAATTTTGGGGCTGAGTGGAGGAAGGAGAGGAAAGAAGTAGGCCGACGAGGAAGGCAAAGGAGGGAAGCATACAGGGAAAGAGCCTGAGAAGCGTTGAGGCGCGGATGGTAGGATAATTGGAGGAGGAACGGGCAGCGGGAGTGCGGGCTAGGCGGCCAGGAAACGAAATTCAACTCGATTGATCCGCCTCTAGAACATGGCGCGTGACCTAACCCTCAGAAAGCTGCCATTGATGTAACGATCAAGTGGTTTTTTGCTATTTCAATGTGGAACCGCCGCGTGGTAAGCTTTTCATCGCTCTTGTGTGTGGTGTGTGTGTGTGTGTGTAGTTTGCTGCACATGTGTGTGTGTGTGTGTGTGGTGTGTGTGCAGGTTCATGTATAAGGTGTGCTGTGGTCTTGAGTGTGTGTGTTGTGTGTGGTTGTATGCTTAAACACGAATTGTTGTGTGTGATGTGTGTGTCGGTGTGTGCGTGTACGTGTGTTAGGTCTAAACGTTGGTATTTACTAGCTGTTAGGTTTTATGTGTGTAGGTGTACAAGTGTACGTGTGTGGTGTGTGTGTGATTGTGTGTGGGCTTTAAATGTGTGATGTGTAGATTGTCGTTGATGTTGTTGTGAGTGTAGTGGTGAGAAAACTGTGTGATGTGTGTAGTCGTTCAGAAAGTTTAGGTGTGTAGATGTCAGTGTGTGTGATGTGGTGTGGTGTGTAGATGTTGTGTGTGCGTAGCGTGCACGACAATTCGCCAAGTAGTATATATTCCTGTTGGTCTAGTGACTCAACATAAGAGACTAATGTTCACCGTGATCGTAAATCACGAGTTAATCCACGATATAATATAACCGTGCGTGCGAGTGTTGTGTGTGCGTGCGTGTGTGTGTGCGTACAGATGTGCGTACATGTGTGTCCGCACACACCTAGGCGTACGTATATAGTATACGTGTCTGTATGTCAGTGTATGTCATTACGGTACACATAATTACGGTACACACATATGGATGTTCATCTACCTACACGTACATACATTCATATCTCAGGCTATATTTTTGTCTCCTACGTGCGTGTACATAAGAGTATGTGTGTAACTACCGTATGACTCACAATCACGTCACCTACCCCTCATATGCCTCACAGTTCGCCTCCTCCCACCTACTGTCCCCTGCTCCCCACATTTACCCATTATTTCCTTCACACCCTCCGTTCTCCTCGATTCTGTATCAAAAGAGGTTCGGTTTGGCTGCGTCTGCGGGTTTCTAAAAAGTCTATCTGAATATTTAATTTTCTTTTTCTCGCAAACCAAAGTGAGCGTCACGTGATCACTTGAATCATTTAGTCTCGCTTGTCAAGGATGGCAGGAAGGGAGAGCGGCGAGTGAGGGAAAGGGAAAGGGTGGTAGAAGGAAGGGATAGTGGGAAAGGGAAGAGGGACAGAGGGAGAGAGGGAAGGAGGGGGAAGAAGAGGGAGAGGGAGAGGAGAAAGGAGAGGGAGAGAGGAGAATTAAAGGAGAGGGAGAGAGGAGAATTAAAGGAGAGGGAGAGAGAGGGAGGAAAGGGAGAGGGGAGAGAAGAAGGAGAGGGAGAGGGAGAGAGAGAAGAGGAGAGGGAGAGAGGAGGAGGGAGAGAGAGAGGAGGAAAGGGAGAGGGAGAGAGGAGGAAAGGGAGAGGAGAGAGAGAGAGAGAGAGAGAGAGAGAGAGAAGAGAGAAGAGAGAGAGAGAGAGAGAGAGAGAGAGAGAGAGAGAGAGAGAGAGAGAGAGAGAGAGAGAGAGAGAGAAAGAGAGAGAAAGAGAGAGAAACAGATGCAAATACAGAGAGAGGCAGACAAACAAAGATAAAAAAAAAAAAATGGAGCGACACCCTTATTTTCACAAGGAGCCCAACGCAAACCCATCCGCGAACCCAAACAGGGACCGGCACTCGACCACCTGTGCCAGAGTGCCAAAACAGAGCCAGCTACTCACCGGGGTCATTGTTGATCTTGCCCGTCTTCTGGGAGTGCCACACGAGCTTGGGGTGCGGCGCGCCCGTGGCCTGGCAGGGCAGCAGGACGGCGTCGCCCACCTCGACCGTCACGTTGGCCGGCGTCACGATCAGCTCCGGACCTGAGGGAAGATGGGCGTCGTTAGAGGTAGTCATGCTGAATTATGATGTCATGCTGAATTTTGCTGTCATGCTGAATTTTGCTGTCATGTTGAATTATGTTGTCATGCTGAATTATGCTGTCATGCTTAATTTTGCTGTCATGCCGAATTAGGTTCTGACAGACAATTTTCACCGAGAGAAATCTTGAGAAAAAAAAAAATATATATATATATTGCTAAGTTCATAACGAGATGCAGCAGGCGCGCTTCTATTAAATGTCCACCTGAATTTCGGTGACGATCAAATCCAAACGCAGCCGTCACACCTCTTGTGCTGTGACGTGTTCGTTCTCGTTTGCACCTCATTGCACAACGAAAAATCATACCGATATAAATTCTCTAACAAAACACACACATAGAAAAAAAAATCTTAAAAAAATGCACTGGAAAAAAAACAACCCCTCTAAAAAAAACACGCACATTAAAAAAGCACATAAAAAATCTTTTAAAAAATGCACTGAAAAAATACCACCCTCCCTAATAAGGCAAAAAAAATCACCAACCATAACCTCGATAACACGATAACCCACCCCACCCCACCCACCCACCAATGCCTCGAAACACATCCTGCAGGTATAACTAAGTTCCGGCGCCTGCACACACACTGGCCACGGGCACCGGCATCCTAATTAACGAAGCAAACCCACCGAACACAATTTCACTTCATATAATAAGTCGCCGCACACCGCCGTAATTAATTAAATAAGTCAGCACGGATCATAATTCCGGCCGGCCAGCCCTGCCTTCGAGCGCGCCGACTTTCCAAAATATGTTGTTTACATTTATGAAGCCGAGAGGAATATTGCGTCGCCGGCGTTTGCACGAGGGATCCCTCGGCGCACAAAGGGTCGCGCGCCTCGTCACGTGACCCGCAACAATGGGCCTCCTCAAGCATGATGCAACGATGAATAATTATATCTCCGCGAGGGAAGTAATACCCCGCAAACTATTGGAAAAATGTACATCCTTTGAAATAAATTAATAAATAAATAATGAATAAATTAATAAAATAAACAATAAATGAATAAAATAAATAAAATAAACAAATAAATGAAATAAACAAATAAAACACAAAAAGTAATAAAATGAAAAAAACAATAAAAAAAATATATAATTCTATAAATGTGGACCCCTCACAAGACACACTCCCTGTACCAAACGTTCCCGCTTCTCGAAGAATAATTGCACCACACAGAATTCCATAAAAAACAGCAGAATTCCATTTAAAAAAAAAGAGAAAACAGAAGAAAAAAAACCAGCAAGGCCAAAAAGAGGGAGAGGGAAAAACCCAAAACACACGAACTTCCGACGCAAAAGCTGTAGCGTAATTATGCTGGCGCGCCACGCTAGCATTAACATCCGCAAGAACAAAAACAAATAAAAGTGAGAAAACAAAATAGAAAAAAAACAAAATAAACTCGCATCACTTGAATAAATCCTACCGGACTCCAACAGGTAAAAGCCTCTCTTAAATAATCCGCAAGCAATAGAAAAAAAATAAAGGAAAAATAAACGAAAAAACAAAGAGGAATAGAAGAGAAAGAAAAGAAAAGAGGAGAGAGAGAGAGAGAGAGAGAGAGAGAGAGAGAGAGAGAGAGAGAGAAGAGAGAGAGAGAGAGAGAGAGAGAGAGAGAG
>NW_020868705.1:144156-151747 GCF_003789085.1 Penaeus vannamei
CTCCTTGCCCTCCTCTCGCCTCCCTTCTTTCCCTCCTTTCCCCTACAGCTATCTCAGGGCAGGTGGGCAGGCTGCGACTCGCCAGGTGTAACACCCGAGGGGACCTGTCGTCGAGGGGAACAGTGAGGGAGAAGGGGAAGGGACAAGGGGAGTGCGAAGATGAGGGGGGAGGGGAACTGGGGAAGACATAGGTGACAGGGGGAGTCAGAGGAGGAGGGAGAATAGGGGGAGAGCGAGGAAGAGGAGAGAGGGGAACTGGGGAAGCATAGGTAACAGGGGTGTGATGAGGAGGGGGAATAGGGGGAGGTGAACTGGAGAAGCCAGGGGGAGTGGGAGGAAGAGGGGAACAGGGGAAGGGGGAGAAGGGACCAGGGGGTGTGGGAGGAAGAGGAGGGCGACTGGGAGAACGGTATTGACCTCTGAAAGGACTTTCTGAAATAGATGCTCTATGATTCCACGGTAAAAAAGGAATAGGGAGAGTCGTTTTCAGAGAGTGAAAGGGAGGTGGAGAAGGAGTGGGGAGAAGAGAGAAGAGAGAAGAGAAGAGAAAGAGAGGAAGAGAGAAGAGAGGAAGAGAGAGAGAGAGAGAGAGAGAGAAGAGAGAGAGAGAGAGAGAGAGAGAGAGAGAGAGAGAGAGAGAGAGAGAGAGAGAGAGAGAGAGAGAGAGAGAGAGAGAGAGAGAGAGAGAGAGAGAGAGAGAGAGACAGACAGGACAGAGGGAGGAGGAGGAAGAGAGATTTGAGAGAGAGAGGTATTCACCCCCCCACCTCTCCCTACCAGCTGTAAAACAATGGTGCAGTATTTATGGCATTTTTCTGATGTCATGCGAGAATTTTTCTCCGAGACGACGAATGTCTGCGTGACGCCCCGCATGCAAGTGAAGAGGGAGGGGGGGGGGTTAGGGTGTAGGAGAGCTTGGATAAAGATGGGTTAGGGGAAGAGTTGAAAATACTTAATCAAACAAACAAACAAACATATTTTTATGTTTAGAAAGAGAGAGAAAAGAGAAAGAGAGAGAGAGAGAGAGAGAGAGAGAGAGAGAGAGAGAGAGAGAGAGAGAGAGAGAGAGAGAGAGAGAGAGAGAGAGAGAGAGAGAGAGAGTGGGTGTCAGAGAGGGGGATAGGTACAGGGAAGAGAGAGAGAGAGCAGAGGAAAATACGGGAGGTGCAGCCACAGAATACGAAGTTACCAATAATGACTTTTTCCTTCCCTAAAGTCTGGGGATACGAACAAAATCAGTCATTCAATCAAGGCTCCGCAAATCTGATCAGCCAATCGCCTTCCGACTGACTACCAACTAACCAATCCCCTTCCCCGCTTCTTTTCCCGCCCTCCAATACGCGACCAATCAGAACAAGCGAAACAAAAAACCAATCACAAAACGAGATAGAAAACTCATCTCCTCTCTCCCAACCCCCGTTTAAAATTTCCCGCCAAACCTGACAGCCAATCAAAAGGCGGGATGGCGGACATTAACCAATCACCGTTGAGGGAAGAGACAAAACCGCCAATAACTGGCTTGTATCAGCTACAACAGACAATCAACTTCGGAAACACAAGATAAATAATAGCATAAAGAATCGTATGAAGAAAAGAAAAAGAAGAAGAAGAAAAAAGAACAGTTTTACGCGGTTTATTAGAAAACCTAGTTATATTACAGGACTTCAATGCTTGGAGAAAATATCTGCTGGGATCTTTACATCAAAATAAAATCCGTAATAAAACAAATCACTAAGAAAAAAATAGCAAAATTCAAGTCAGTGAGACAAACAGGAACTGAGAAAGAAAAGTCCTTATTCCCTGTCCTCTCGAATCGACCAATTACAAGCACGCGCCCTAATCACTAGCCTACTCATTACATAATCACTACTATCTCGCCTGCTAATTAGCTAATCACTACTATCTACCCAATTCACGAGCCAATCACACACCTCGATCCTATCCACTCCCTAATCACCGCTATCCACCCTAATCATTAGCCAAGAATGATCTTCCGCCCTAATAATCAGTCAATTACAATCCGTTATAATGACAAGCCAATCCCGCTCTTCGGTTCGAATCCCTAATCAATCCCTCACCCTAATCGCTAATCGCAAAACCGGTCAATAACCCCCTCCCCAATCCACCGACTCCCGACCAATCCGCCTTCCTTCGCCCCGCGCCGACACCCGACCAACGGATCTCCCGACGAGACCCGAATCGGCGGGGTTCGCGGTGCCGTCGCGCTATCTAACCGGCGCCGAATCCTGCAATTATTTCATTTCGGGCCGATGCGTCAAAATGCAGATTTGCTCCGCTTGGATTGCGAGGAATCACCGGGAGAAAAAATTGTTCGGATTCGGTAATGAACTAAATCTCCGGTCACAGACTACGCTTGGCCAAGAGTGAGGAGAGGGGGGAGGAAGAGAGGGAAGGAGAGGAGGAGGAGGTGGAGGAAGAAGAGGAGGAAAGGGAGGAATGAATTATCAGAATCAACTAATTATTTTTTTAGGGGAAAGTTAGTGCAGGCTCCGGGCTCATCAGACCAACCTGTGTAATTTATAAAAAAGGAATTCTCTTTTTCCTTTTCCTTTTTCATTCCTGTATTTTTTACACACTTCCTTTAGTGAACTCTCTGTTCCCTCTTTTCTTTTCTCTCTCCCACTCTCTCTCACACCCTGGCGCGCGCGTGCACACACACACACACACACACACACACACACACACACACACACACACACACACACACACACACACACACACACTCTCTCTCTCTCTCTCTCTCTCTCTCTCTCTCTCTCTCTCTCTCTCTCTCTCTCTCTCTCTCTCTCTCTTCTCTCTCTCTCTCTCCCCTCTGTCTCTGTCTTTGTCACTCCTCCCTTCCTCCCTCTCCCTCTTCCTCCCTCTCTCTCTCTCTCTCTTTACATATCTCCTAAACGACCAAACTTCAGACACAATTCCCGTTACAATCACTTCGACGCGCGTCTTCCTCCCCTTCTGCGTCCCCATCATCATCATCATCATCCTCGTGTGCCGGAGGCGAAGGAGAGGCAGATAAGAGAATGGAGGAAGAGAGAGAAAAAAAATGGCTAGAGTGGGAGATAAAGCGGGACGGGAAGGTAAAGCGAAGAGCTGTAGGACAAGACACTTGCAAAGACACCCCCCACGCACGCCCACACGCACACGAAGAAATAATAGGGACCTCAAAAACAACACACAACCCCCCCCCCTTCACCTCTCACCCCCTAACCCCTTCCCGCCCCCGCCTCGCGACTCCCATATCCCTATCCATCAGCACATAAACGAAAATAAAATCCTTTTCGTCAACCTTAAAAGTTCTCAAGATCCCCTACTCACTCCCCTCCCCCCCTCCCCCACCCCCGTCAACTCGAAGGATTTTTACCGGATATAATTAAAAGCTTTTCCGCAAGTTCCTGGCGCTCGGGGGCGAGTGGCTCAATCAAGGTGTTCGCGAAGGCTTCCTCCTCCCCCTCCTCCCCCCACCCACGCCTCCTTCAAACCTTTCTCTCTTGCTTGCTTTTTCTTCTCTCTCTTTCTCTCTCTCTCTGTCGTCTGAATTTGTCTCTGGTATATCTCACGTAAGCTCATACGCACGTGCTCGCAGCAGCTCTCTCTCTCTCTTCTCTCTCTCTCTCTCTCTCTCTCTTCTCTCTCTCTCTCTCTCTCTCTCTCTCTCTCTCTCTCTCTCACACACACACACACACTCACACACACACACACACACACACACACACACACACACACACACACACAACACACACACACACACACACACACACACACACACACACACACACACACACACACACACACACACACACACAAACAAAAAAAAAAAAAAAAAAAATAAAAAAATAAAAAAAAACGCACGTGCGAGCAATTCCTTGAAGAACTTTCCACATTCTCGAATTAAATGTTTCCACTTGAAAAATAATACGAATTATTCAGTCTCTGCGGATCCGCGGAGAGAGAGAAAAAATCCCGTTCGGTCCGCGAAGAGACAAAGAGAGAAAGAAGGTGGAAAATAGGCGTAAAAAGGAAAGATATAAAACAACTCGGGGAGTTCACTCGCCATAACGAGTGCAGGACTGGGCTGGAGAGAGAGAGAGAGAGGAGAGGGGGGGGGAGGTGCATGGGCAGAGGGGGAGAGAGAGGAGAGAGGGAGTGAGAGAGAGGAGAGAGGGGGTGGAGAGGAGAGGGGGGAGAGGTGCATTGACAGGGGGCGGATTGGAAGCAGGGCGCTGGCGGGGTGGCGGGAGGCGATGAGGGCAGGGAGAGGGGCAGGGCGCGGCGAGCCCACCTGGCGCTTGCAAGTGGCGCTAGACGCACTTTGCCGGCAATGTTTGTTGCGAGGGTCACAAAGAGGAAGGACCGGTTTTCAATCTATTTAAATGACACTTTGATCTCACTAAAGCTCGAAAATTCGAGGATTTCACCACGCACTATCGTGTGTATATACATATATATGCATATATATGTATTTGTGTGTGTGTGTGTGTGTGTGTGTGTGTGTGTGTGTGTGTGTGTGTGTGTGTGTGTGTGTGTGTGTGTGGTTGGTGCGTGAATGCGTGCGTGCAAGCGTGATAGCGGGTGTATGTATGTATGTATGTATGTATGTATGTATGTATGTATGTATGTATGTATGTATGTATGTATGTATGTATTATGTATGTAGTACGTATGTACACATGTAGTATGTACACATGTACGTATGTACGTATGTGCGTTCGTGCACGCCCGTACGAAGGGCCTCGTGATACCGCAAACCTCACAACAAAAATCTACCCCAATACGACGAGCAACCTGGCTCTCCTCCCTTCCTCTTGCCCGGGACTGCACACAAGCCGCCGTCTCCAGAGCTGATATACATACTGTTATTTCCTTAAAACTCATATTGATGTGAATTCAAAACTAGAGATCAAACCATTTTTACTGTTAAATAGAATTAATTAATGATGATCCATCCCTGATTATACATGCAAGCCCAAATCTGTAAGCAGCAATCGAGTTTAAACACACTCTTTACACCGCACGAAATTACATATACGAACAGGTATTTTTCATACTCTAATTAACAATGGAAAATGACGTTGGGGCAAGAGGTCAAATTACCTAGAGAAAGGAAAAAAAAGTTTCACAAATCCTACAGTTGACACATTTCGGATAATCGGCAATATGCTTAATTTTTACTGAAAATAGTGATGTACAACTTTACACAAGGAGTTTCATTTTTCTTCTCATTTCTGATTCTTTCCAACAGCCGGATAAGGAATTTCTAGAATGCTGTCTGTAATCACAAGTTAGCGACGCACACGCACACGCATACGCACACGCGCGCGCGCACACACACACACACACACACACACACACACCACACACACACACACACACACACACACACACACACACACACACACACACACACAATCGCTAAACATCAATAGAAATATCCACACTTGAGGATTCTGCCCTGACACGCCCCCCTCCCCTTTGCGCTCCACAAAAAACCCACACTCTAACAAACCGGGACAAATTGCAGGAGTTGCAAAGGATTCCCGAAATATTGCAAATTCCCTCTCCTTTCTCGTCTCATAACCTCGAACTGATCTTTTTTTTCCAAGGGAGACGGCGGTATGCATTCAGAGTCTGACTTCGAAAATGAAAGAGATCTCACGTTGCAGATTGCACGTTGCACACGACCCTTTCCACGTTCCAGATTGCACGTTGCACACGACCCTTTCCTCAAATGCCCAATCCTTGTCTTCAACCTCCGACGATCACGTGACCGCGACAACCCCACGCACAGATTCGAAGGCCCGGGTATCATCACCTTTGTCGCGTCCAATATACTACGCAAAAATGGAGAAACAAAAAAGAAAAAAAAGGGAAAAGAAAAATAAAAGGAAAAAAGGAAAAAGGGAAATAAAAGGAAAAAGAAAGAATAAAGAAAAAAAAGATCAATAAATAAAAGAAAGAAATTAGAAAGAAAAAAAAGAAAATAGAAAGAAAAAAAAAGTAATATAAATGAAAAACAAACACACCAACAAACAAACATGTAAAGCAGGCCCCCTCCAAACCTGGCCTCTCCTGCCGCTGCTGCTGATAGCCCGAAGAAGAGACACGGCGAAGCGGGGAAAAAGAAATGCCTCAGTTTCCCCCGTATGCTAATGCCCACTTGCAAGACACACTCGGGAAGACAGACATAAGACATCGGTAAGACATCCGTAAGAGCCCTCCGCCTTTACTTCGGCCCACGCAGGGATTTTCTTTTTCTTCTTTTTCTTTTTCTTTTTCTTTTTTCTTTTTTCTTTTAATTTTTCTTTTCTTTTTTTTCTTTTTTTTTTTTTTTTATTTTATTTTTATTTTTATTTTTTTTTCTTCTTCTTCTCTTTTTCTTCTTCTCTTCTTCTCTTCTTCTTCTTCTTCTCTTCTTCTTCTTCTTCTTCTTCTCTTCTTTCTTCCTCCTCCTCTCCTCCTTCCCTCGTCTCCTACTCCTCTTCTTCTTTCTTCTCTCCTCCCCTCTTCTCTCCCCTTCTTTCTTCTTCTCCTCTCTCTCTCTCTCTCTCTCTCTCTCTCTCTTCATCTCTCTCTTCTCTCTCTCTCTTCTCTCTCTTCTCCTCCTCTCTTCTCCTCCTCTCTCCCCCTCTTCTCCTCCTCTCCCTCCTCCTTCTCCTCCTCTCTCCTCCTTCTTCTCCCCTTCTTCTCTCCTCTCCTCTTCCTCTTCTCCTCCTTCTCTCCTCCTTCTTCCCCTTCTTCTTCTCCTCTTTCTCTTCTTTCCTTCTTCTTCTTCTTCTTCTTCTTCTCTCTTCTCTTCTTCTTCTTCTTTCTCTTCTTCTCTTCTTCTTCTCTTCCCTCCTCCTCCTCCTCCTCCTCCTCCTCCTCCTCCTCCTCTCGCTGCCACAACTATTTTTTCGTCTATTTCACGTTGTTTTACAATCTGGTGTTTTCCGGTTATTGTTATTCTGTGTTGTTCTATGTCTCGGTGTTATCACTCCCATTCCTGTTTATTGCATGTTGCTTTATGGTTTGATATCCCACGTTTATGGCTGTTATTGCTGCGTTTGCGTTTTTGCTGTTATTACTTTTATTTTCGTTCACCATCTACTATCTTTACTCACTATCAATATTCGCATTTTATGGTTGTCTCTTACGCTCATTCTATGTGGTGTTACGCTGTGATGCTGCACTCTTCTCTGTGGATTCAATTAACCCTGAATCAGACGCTGTTACTATCCTATCAATATAAACATCAGCCTATATTTTTAAGCCTGTAAAAAGAAAAAAAAAAGAAAATAAAATAAAATAAATAAAAAAAAGACTCATTCACACTCCAACCACCATCTCTTCTTTCCCAAACACACACACAAAAAAACACAAAAAACAAAATCTAAAACAAATCAAATCAAATCAAATCTCACCGCAAAGACGATCGTTTTCGAGACTTCCGGAAAACTATTGCAATACCGAGACAAGTTTTTTTTTTTCCTTTTTTTCGAACGTCAATTATCCTTCCTTGCGCCCGATTCGCTAAACAAGAGACGATCGCGTTGAACCGCCCCTGACACCCCACGAAGTCACGACGGAGGAATGG
>NW_020868706.1:0-15911 GCF_003789085.1 Penaeus vannamei
AGAAAGAAGGAGCGGACGTGGTGTGTGGGAGAGGCGATTGGAAAGGGAGGTGAGGGGAAGGGGGATGGGGGTGGAGGTAGAGCGTGTTTGGGGAGGGAAGGGGAGAGGGTGTTTTGGGGAGGGAGTCCGGCGTGGATGGGGGAGAGCGGGAAGGATGATTGAGGGGGGGGAGATGCAGAGGGGAGGGCGGCGATTGAGGGAGAGGAGAGAGGCGTGATGGGGGGAGAGAGGGGAGGACGCGATCGAGGGACAAGGCGCACGGAGGGAGGGAAAGGGAGTGCAGTCAATAAGGGGGAGAGTAAAGTGATACGGGGAGGGAGGAGGAAAGGGAGAGGGAGGGGGGGGAAGAAGAAGGTACCTGACCCCGGCTCGTGTTCAATGTTCAATACCACCCATACCGGGTGTGTTTGCCGGTGAGGACGAGGAGAGATGGAGAAACACAGGAAGGGTTATCGCAATCATACATACATACATACATACACATACGCGAGCGCACACGACACACACACAAGGAGAATGGAGAGAAGAGAGAAAAGAGAAGAGAGAGAGAGAGGGAGAGAAGAGAGAGAGGGAGAGGTTGGGAGAGAGATTGAGAGAGGAGAGAGAGAGAGAGAGGAGAGTTGAGAGGAGAGAGCTAGAGAGAGAGAGAGAGAGAGATGTGAGAGAGAGAGAGAGAGAGAGATAAGAGAGAGAGAGAGAGAGAGAGAGAGAGAGATGGAGATTGGGATGGAGAGAGGAAGAGAGAACGAGGGGCGTGAGGGAGGAGGGGGAGGAGGGAGGGAGGGAGGGAGGTGGAGGGAGAGTGAGGGAGGGGAGAGAGGGGAGAGAAGAGAGAGAGAGAGAGATGGAGAGGAGAGAGAGAGAGAAGGAGATCAGAGAGACGAGAGAAGGGAGAGAGAGAGAGTGACGAGAGAGAGAGATCGAGAGAGAGAGGAGAGAGAGGAGAGAAAGAGAGAGAGAAGAGACAGAGAGAGACAAACACAAAGAGAAGGAGAAAGAGAGAGACAGACACAGAGACACCTGCAAGGGGGCACCAGGGAAAGGGAGGAAGAGAGGGGAGAGAGAGGGGGAGAAAGTGACAAGGACAGACGTCAAAATCCCCGAAGGCGAGGAGGAGCAGGACAACTTGGGGAGGACTGACAGGGTTGGGGGGGGGGGTGAAGGAACGAGAGGAGGAAATCGTGGAATGACTAAGCGAATAGACAAAGCGAACCGAGCGAGACAGATAGATAAGTAGATAGGTTGATATATATATGTATATATATATATATATATATATATATATATATAGTATATTATGTGTGTGTGTATGTGTGTGTATGTGTGTGTATGTGTGTGTATGTGTGTGTATGTGTGTGTATGTGTGTGTGTGTGTGTGTGTGTGTGTGTGTGTGTGTGTGTGTGTGTGTGTGTTGTGTGTGTGTGTGTGTGTGTGTGTGTGTGTGTGTGTGTGTTGTGTGTCTATATATATATAAATATATTTAGAGAAGAGAGAGAGAGAGAGAGAGAGAGAGAGAGAGAGAGAGGAGAGAGAGAGAGAGAGGAGAGAGAGAGAGAGAGAGAGAGAGAGAGAGAGAGAAAGAGACAAAGAAAAAGAGAGAGAGAGAGAGTAGGCATTGAGTCATAAAGACAAGATTCCGTTCTTTCACCCCCAACCTCCCCCCTCCTACCCTTCACCCCCCCCCCCCCCACCTAAACACTAAAAAAGCTCCACAGGTTTTTGCGGCGTAATTATTCCCCGACAAGGTATTACCCGTGGAAAAGATCACCCGACGGGGAACCCCCGCCGCTGATTAAATATGGGAGAGGCGAGAGGGGGAGAGGGGAGGGAGGAGGGGAGGGGAGGGAAAGAGCGGACGGGATGGGAGAGGAGAGGGGAGGGAAGGGAGGAGCGGAGGAGGGGAAGGGAGGGGGGAGATGGGAGGAAAGAGCGGAGGGGGAAGGAGGAGGAGAAGGAGAGAGGGATGGGAGGAGCGGAGGAGGGAAGGGAGGAGAGGGAGAGGAGTGAAGAGTGGAGGGTGGGAAGGGGAGAGGAGAGGGGAGGGAGGAGCGGAGGAGGGAAAGGGGGAGAAGAGAGAGGAGACGGAGAGGGAAGGGAGACAAGAACAGGGAAGGGGATAGGGCGAGGGTCGGGGACAGGGAGAGAGAGAGAGAAATGGATGGGGACCGGGAGTAGTGGAGAGGGAGAGAAGGAGAGGGTGAAGCGGAGGAAGGGGTGAAGGTGAAGGGAAGGGAGGGGAGAGGGCGTGAGAGAGGGGAAGCACACCCAGCAAGGGAGGAGGGGGAAATTTAATTTAGGCTAAGATACCGAACACATCGTCTGGGAAACACTCGATTATGTGTGCCGGGAGAATTACACCTCATTAACACCGGCATTCATTATACAGCAACAACATTACCACCACCTCCAACAACAGGCGCAGCGGCATATACCAATATGATCCTGGTCACAATAGCAATACCAAAAGGGACACGCATGATCACTCAAAACATTTATCTCTATCTATTATTGCTGTTTATCATTATCATCATCCCATCTGTTTTATTTGTTATTATAAACACCATCCTACATGTTGTATCTATCGTTATCATTAACATCATCCAACATGTTGCATCTATCATTATCATCAACATCATCCTACATGTTCTATCTATTACTATTATCAACAACATCCAACATGTACTATCATTATCATCATCAACATCATCCAACATGTTCTATCTATCATTATTATCAAAATCATCCTACACGTACTAGCTCAAAATACAACGCTAGACACTTCATCATTTTTCCTTTTAAAAAAATAAAATTTTCGGCTCAAAAATTTCGTCTCAAATGCTGTCTGTGACCTGGCCTCACATATTTTACTTTAATGTTCCCTTTTATCGGGCAATAAAGCGGGAAGTAGCGGTCTAAAACATATTTCTGATCTGATAAAAAAATACAGTCCGCTGACCCTAGCAAGTAAACAAACAAACAAACATGGCGTGCCTGGCGAGTTCCAAATCATACTCTGAACGAAAATGAAATAAAACAGAATACCGTGCAATTCTCGGGCCATAAATCCGTCGTCGATCCTGATCAACGACGCTATATCGTTGCACTCACACTCGTACTTTCACTACATTCCCCTCCCGTACATTGGCACTCACTCACACACTCACGGTTCTACCATACACTCACCGCACACCCACGCGCGCCCTTGCACTATACATTCACACCCCACATTCACGCTGACACTCACTGTACTGTCACACTCGTCCTCGCACCCACCCCGCACGCTCACATTCGCACTCAAATCTGCACTAACACTCGCACTCGAACTCACGCCACGCACTCACATCCGTTACTCACACACACACACGCACTTACACACTACACACTCACGCCCACACACACTACACACTCGCATACACACACACACACACACACACACACACAGCACACACCACCCACTCACAACCCACACACGCATACACACTCACACTCACACCACACACTCGCCCACCCATCTAGCCCTATCGGCACACCATCCCATCGCCGCCCCTCACAATTCGGTGATAAGCACGGGGTCGTCGAGGAAGAAAAAAAACGATCACAGACACACACAACGGCGCAACAAAAACAGATCCCACGAAGGACGCCCCACCGTTCACGCCCCGCCCGCCCGTTCGCCAGGGTGTGGACGCGGCGGACAGGACGCACGCCCTCGCCCCCGCGCCGCCCGCCATCCTGAGGGAAATCTGCAGGATGCCTCGGCCTGACGGAGAGCGAAGGGCGTGACTCCGCATCCTCGCCCATTCGTTCTCGTCGGGTGGCTCTCGCCGAATCTCTTGTTCTATTCCCTTGCATTTTACCTGGCCCTGTCCCCCCATTTATTGTATCCCTTTATGTCTATCCTTTTCTATATTTATTTATCCTTTTCTATCTATCCGTTATCTATCCTTTTTTCCATTTATTGTATTACTTTATATTGATCTATCATTTTCCCCATTTATTGCATCCATTTCTATCTATCCTTTTCTCCATTTATTGCATTACTTTATATCGATCTATCCTTTTCCCCGCTCATTGTATCTCTCTATTTACCTCCTCTTGTTCCCATCTGCGCCAGACTGTTTTTGATTTTTCCTTAACTACCCCCCTTTCCCTATTTACTCTCTTCTTGTTGTATCCCTATCCTTCAACATATTTGTTTCTCTTATCTGTTCTCTATTCGTTGCTGTTCCATCTATTAACCTATCCTTGTCCCCAACTGTATCCGTGCCCCTCACTATATCTTATCTACTTTTCTTATCGCTATCTATTAACCTATCTACGTTTCTATCGCTGTTGTTCCATCCCTATTTATTATCCTATTTGTGTATCTACCTACTCTCTATCTGTTGTTCTACCTCTATCTATCCCTGCGTCCCTATCTATTCCTCGGCTCACACATTGAAAGAAATGGTGATAACAATGATTGGACAATAATAATAATAATAGTAAAAATGAATGATGATGATGATTGAATAAGGGCAACACAATAACAAACAAAATATGAATTAACAATAATAACAATAATAAAACAAATATAATGATAAAATAAAAATACACAAGCATAAGAAAGACAGTTGAAGACCCAGATTAAACGGTGATTTCCCACTCGCGATTAAGATTTGGTCATGGTGTATTGGCACCCTAATGCTCGCCCTACAAATCCAGAGCGATTATCATCCTCCTTGCTAATGTATTTCCACGGTCATCCCTCACTATCACTCGCGCCTCTCTCTGCTCTCTCCCCTCACTCCCCCTTCTATCTCCTCTCTCCTTCTTTCCTTCTTCTCTGCTACCCTCTCTCCCCCCTTCTTTCGTCCTCTTCTCCTCTCCTCTCCTTCTCTCCTCACTCCCCTCGTATCTCCCTCTCTCCCCTCTCTTTTTCCTTCTTCTCTTCTCCTCTCTCTCTCTCATCTCTCTCTCTTCTCTCTCTCTCTCTCTCTCTCTCTTCTCTTCTCCTCTCTCTCTCTTCTTCTCTCTTTACTCTAATCCTCTCTCTCCTTTCTCTCTCTCTCTATCTCCCTCTTCTCTCTCTCTCTCTCTCTCTTCTCACTGTCTCTTCTCCTCTCTCTTCGCTCCCTCTTCCCTCGTACCATCTGCCATTCTCGTCTTCTCTCCCTCTCTCTCCCTCTCTCTCTTCCTCTCTTCCCTCTGCAAACTCGATAACGTAGGACAGCCTACTTCACGCTTTAATATGCTAATGAGGCCGGTGGCCACGAGATTGTCGGCCAGAGGAAAGCACACAGGTTTAGTATCCAAAACTTGTGATGCCGCAAGAGATAGAAACTAATTTGTTATGGCTTGCTGTTTATGGTTGTGTGTCTGGTAGTCCGTCTCTCTCTAAATGTATCTATTCCATCTATTACTCTCTCACACACACACGCACACACATACAAACACGACACCACACACACACACACACACACACACACAACACACCACCACAACACCAATCCGCGGTATTATATTACTATTAGTATATATATATATATACAATATATATAACTATATAATTATATTATATAAATATTAAATCTTCTCCTCTTACGTAGTTCATGCATAGCTACTTCGCATGTCGCCCTCACGCACGCCCCGCACCCAGTGCTTGACCTGAAGACGCTCCGGGAACTACAGTCTCCCCGAAGTAGATAAAAAAGAAGATAGAGTGAAGGGGAGTAATAGACTATTAGGATAGTAGATATATTAGAGGGATATGATTTAGGATATGGTGGAAGCATTAGCAAATTGGGGGGGAGCGATCAGGAACAGATGAGTAAAAATGATTTCGAGGGGGAATGACAGCAGGGTTTCAGGCAGGAAAAAACAAACGTTTTTTCTCTTTTATTCTTGAGACTATAGTTGTCCAATTTAACAAAACAAGAATTCTTCACAATCAGTACGTTTCGAGCTGTTCAGCATTCCATCTTCAGCAGATGGACAGAAAAGTGTATGCTAAAGAAATCGAGAAACATGTTATAATCAGATGACAAGTATTTAGAAAAAAGGAACGAAGAGATGAAGGGGGTATGCGTGCGCTAATCTACACATTACTTTTTACATAAAACACTTAATTACTTATTTAACCTGCACGAGGAGAGAGGAAATAGTAAATGTAGTAACTTTGATGTATAATAGATTTGGTAACCACGGGAGCTTTCATGTTTTTGAGAGATGATAATTCAATTAACTGTTTAGGGTTGTATATAATGTATTTTGTAAGCTGTAAGGAAGCAATAATGCTTTTCTCGACTGATCTGATTTAGTTTATGCTTTTGCTTTGTCGAATCGAGGGAAGGACAGAAAGTAGGAGCATTGGGTGCTTGGACACTGCACGAAACGTGATGATTTGTGCAAGACAATTCATTTTGATGTTGAGTGAAAGAAGATAACGTCCTAGACGATTGAAGAGAAAGTATAAGAAAGAGAAAAAAGACAAACATGTAAAGATGAGATTGTATCAGAGAGACAGACAGAGCTCTGAGCACCGAGACAGTGTTCCTTGACCTCCATTGTGTGCCCGAACAGACAGAAACGAACCAAACAGAGACAGAGATGAAGGATATATAATAATTATTTCCCATCTTTTGCAAATATACACAGGACAACAACCAGCCGAAATCTGGTGATTTACCCCCGACCCCGACACGGCAAGAGCACGCGCCGCAGATTCAAGCGACTGACGCCGCGACTGAGGATTCTGGGCGGAGCCCGGCGATGAAGGAGGGAGAGAGAGGAGGAGAGAAATGAGAGAAGGAGAGAGAGAGAGGAGAGAGAGAGAGCGAAGAGAAGAGGAGAGAGAGCAGGTACGGGAGATGAGAAGAAGAGAGAGAGACAGAGAAGAGAGACAGAGAACGACAAGAATGCGAGGAGAGAGGAAGAGAAAGAGAGAGACAGAGAGAGACCGGTGGGCCATAAGACGGAGCCGACCCAGGTGCCAAAATGAGGCGAGGGGTTCACGGTCATCTGCGCGCAAGGTCCCGGCGAGTTGGCTGGACGGCCGAGGACAGCGGCCGCAGCTGAATCCGCTGCGTGACCGCGGTCGATCTTGGTGGTTATTGCGGTCTTCCGCCGTGTAATGCTTGCTGTACCGCTGAGGGTGTGAAGGCTCATTCTGTCTGTTGACTGGGAGAGAGAGAAGAGAGAGAGAGAGAGAGAGAGAGAAGAGAGATATAGAGAGTGAGAGAGAGATGAGAGAGAGTGATAAAGAGAGAAAACACAAAAAAAGAAAAAATATAAACCCAGTGGAAAAAGAAGAAAAGAAAAGAAAGATAAAGAAAAATAAAAAAAACGATAACGAAATAAACACACAATGCAGAGACCCTAATCAATACAAATTGAATCTTATGCACCAACTTTGTAAACAAACATCCGGGATGAGCCATTAGCGCGCAAAACGGCCCCTCCATTGCTTACGGCGGACACTTTACGTCCTCCGTGCGTCTTCCCCGCGTTAAAGACCCGAGTTCATCCCGCATTTTTCCCTCGGGGGAACCGTCGGGCGGGGGGCCTTTTTGCTCTCTAACCGCTTCTCCTTTTTTGCGTTCTCTCTTTCTCTGTTATGTGTGTGGTGTGTGTGTGAACTAATAATGTTTATGTGTGTGCTGTCGTGGGTGTGTGTGTTTGTTGTGGTGTGTGTGTGTGTGGTGTGTGTGTGTGGTGCGTCCTCTCTCTTCTATCTCTCTCTCTCTCCTCTCCTCATCTTCTCTCTCTCTCTCTCTCTCTCTCTCTTCTCTCAATCTTTCTTCTCTCTCTCGTCGCTCTGTGTGTGTTATGTGATTATGTGTGTGATTTGTGTATTGTTGTGTGTGTTGTGTGTGTTGTGTGTGTGTGTGTGTGTTGTGTGTGTAATTATTGTGTTGATGTGTTGTGTGGTGTGTGTGTGTAGTGTGTGTGTGTGTGTGTGTGTGTATGTGTGTGTTGCGTGTGTGTTGCGTGTTGTGCGTGTGTGCGTGTGTGCGTGTGTGTGTGTGTGTGTGTCTGCCCTACTTAATTCTCAGCAACCATTGTTATTACCCTTTGTTGTTTCTATCCCTTACTCTGCTTTAATTCTTCTTTCTCTTTAATCCTTCTTTCTTTTTTTTTTTTTTTCTTTTTTTTTTTTTTTTGCGTTTCCTACCCTCACTATATATACTTTCATCTCATAATACTCTACCGTATATCATGAACATAACTCTATTTTGACTCTATTTTACCCTTCGGCTCTATTTCTTCTTCGTCCTTTTATAAGCCCTGTTTTTCTTATTTTTCTTATTTTTCTCTTCCGTAATCCTCTTTCGTTCCTTTTCTCCCTCTTTCCTTAATCCTTCTATATCCGCCGTTTTTTCTTTGCTTTTAGTGTTTCTGATCTTGAATCCCTTTGTTGTTTCTCCTTTTTATCTCTCTCTCTCTCTCTCTCGTTCCTTTTCTTTGTTTTCTTTCATCCTTTCATCTTTATTGTATTTTACCTCTGGGTTACTTTACTTTCATCATCATTTTTTTCATTCTCTTTCCTGCAACCTGTTTCTTTTTTTTCTTAACCTTCTCGCACCTCAATTTACTCATATTACTTTTATTATATTGTATTTTGGGGGGTCTAATATTCATTTTCCCATTTCTTTTCCTTGTTTCAGTTGTCTTCGTTTTCATAAAACTTTATCATTTTATAATCTTTATCCCTCTTCCTTTGTTCTGTTCTTAGTCTACCTTTATCAATTCCCTCAATTTACTTTATTGGAATCTCTGTAGCTATTTTTTTCTTTTTTAAATTTTATCTTTATCTATCATCTTTATCTTTTCTTTTGCCCCCTAATCCCATTTTCTTATTTTCCTTTCTTCCCTTAAATCTAATAACATTTTACCTCATGTTGTTATCTCCACATTTCACTCTCATTTCTTTTTCCTACGACTTGTTGTTCCTCACTTTTCTCCCCTTCTCCATTTGTTCTGACCCCATTTTCCTATTATCCTTCTTTTACCTCTTATTCCTACCTTCCCATTTCTATCCTTTACCTCCAGTCTCATCATCTTTTCTCTCCCTATCTCATTCTTCTTCTTTCCTACGACCTGTTGTTCCTCACTCTTCTCCCCATTCTTATTTCTTTTTTTCCCTTATTTTCCTATTTTCCTTCTTTTACCTCCCGTTTCTACCTTCCCATTTTATTCTTTACCTCCAATCTAATAATCTTTTCTCTTCCTATATCACTCTTCCTCCCCTCTCTCATTTTCCCATTTTCCTTTTTTTACCTTCAAATATTTATTTTCTACCTCTAGTCTAATAATCTTTCCTCTCGCAATCTCACTTCTTTCCTACGACCTGTTGTCCCTCACTCTTCCTCCCCTTCCTCATTCCTTTTTTCCTAATTTTCCTATTTTCCTTCTTTCACCTCCCATTTCTACTTTCCTATCTTTATTCTCTACCTCCATTCTAATAATCTTCCTATCTCACTCTCCTTTCCTACGACCTGTTGTCCCTCACTCTTCCTCCCCTCCCTCACTCCTTTTTCCCTCATTTTCCAATTTTCCTTCTTTTACCTCCCATTCCTATCTTCCTATTTCTATTCTTTACCTCCACTCTTCTCCCCTCCCTCACTCCTTTTTTCCTCATTTTTCCTATTTTCCTTCTTTCACCTCCCATTTCTACTTTCCTATCTTTATTCTCTACCTCCATTCTAATAATCTCTTCTCTTCCTATCTCACTCTCCTTTCCTACGACCTGTTGTCCCTCACTCTTCTTCCTCCCTCACTCCTTTCCCCTCATTTTATTTTCCTTCTTTTAACCTCCCATTCCTACCTTCCCTATTTCTATCTTTACCTCCACTCTTCCTCCCCTCCCTCACTCCTTTTTTTCCCCTCATTTTCCTATTTTCCTTTCTTTCCCTCATTCTAACCTTCCTATATTTATCTACTCCACTCTCATACTCTCTTCTTTCCCTTCTCACTACCCTGTTGTCCCTCACTCTTCCTCCCTTCTCATTCCTTTTTCCCTCATTTTCTCCTAATCCCCGAGGCAGCAAACCCGAGCGTCCTCTCTGGCACGACCCCCTGGCCCTTCCTTCCTCCTCCTGGCACTGTTTCCCTAACCCTTTTCCGGCGCTGGCACTGACCCTGACCCATGACACTGAGGGGATGGGGTGCTGAGTTAGCCATTCGGTACTAGGAGAGAGAGAGAGGGAGAGAGAGATAGAGAGAGAGAGAGAGAGAGAGAGAGAAGAGAGAGAGAGAGAGAGGGAGAGAGAGAGAGAGAGAGAGGAGAGAGAGAGAGAGGAGAGAGAGACAAGAGAGAGGAGAGAGAGAGGAGAGAGGAGAGGGGGAGAGAGAGAGAGAGAGGGGGGGGTGAGAGAGAGAGAGAGAGGGGATGAGAGAGAGAGGAGAGGAGAGGGCGGGAGAGAGAAGAGAGTGGAGAGAGAGAGAGAGGGGAGAGAGAGAGAGAGGGGGGGAGAGAGAGAGAGAGAGGGGAGAGAGAGAGAGAGAGAGAGAGAAGGAGAGAGAGAGGGGGAGAGAGAGAGAGGGGAGAGAGAAAGAAAGAGAAAGAGAGAGAAGAGAGAGAGGAGAGAGAGAAGAGAGAAGAGAGAGAGAGAGAGAGAGAGAGAGAGAGAGAGAGAGAGAGAGAGAGAGAGAGAGAGAGAGAGAGAGAGAGAGAGAGAGAGAGAGAGGGAAGAGAGAGAAGAGAGAGAGAGAGAGAGAGAGAGAGAGAGAGAGAGAGAACCACACAAAAAGATTGAAAATAGAAAGAAAGAAAAAATGGGGAAAAACAGAAAAAGGGGGAAAAAATATGATAGAGATGCACGGATGTGGAGGAGGATACGTACAGTAAAGAAATAAACTAAAATATATAAGTAAACAAATAAATAAATAAACTCACGGTAAAAAAATATATATATGAGAAAAAGACAAAGATAAAAAAGATTAAAAAAAACTGACAAAGAGGAAGGTGTGGGAAGTAACACCCCCGGTCTCCACCCACCTCTCTCATCACCACATCTGCACCACCCCACCTGCACACTGTACCTTAGACCGCCCACTCATCACTCACCACAAGCACTGACACCGATTTACTCATCCGCTCACCGCACCCTTTCACGACCTCTCATCCTCATCATCACTTCGATTCACCCTACTCACCACTCACCCGCCATACCTCTCCTGTCCACCCAACACATCCTTCTCGCTCACCAACTCATCACTTACTCATCCATTAACCCACTCCATATAAACAGTCTTTCATCCGCCCACCAAGCTATAAAATCATGACCCACCAACCCACTCACTTAACAACCAAACAAATCCTCACCCACTCACCAACCAGCCAACCCATTCATTACCCACCAACCACCCGAATCCTCACCCACTCACCCACCAGCCAACCACCCGCCCACTCCACTCACACCCACCCCAGCCCCAACCAACCAAATCCTCACCCCACCCACCCCACTAAACACACCTACTCCTCCTCACCCCCCACCAACACCAACCCACTCATCACCCCCCTCTCCTCCAACACATCACCCACTCACCAACTCATCCTCCTCCCCTTTCCCTCGCCCCCTCCCCCCACCATCCCCGCCTCCTTCCCCAAGGCTCACTAAATCAATTAGGTCCCGACGCAAGGAAAATTGATAGACTCTTGTTTTTTTTCCCTTTTTTCCCTCCTCCCCCCATCTTTTTTTCCATTTTCTCTCCTCTCCTTCCCTCATCCCCCCCCTCCACCCACCCCTTCCCCGGTCGCCCATTTTTTTCCGTTATATAGCACACGACTGAAGGCTTCGGTTGGCTGCCTGGCGAAAGGTGATATATGCCGNCGGTGTCTTTCCTGGTGTGTGTGTTGTGGTGTGGGTGTGTGTGGTGTGTGTGTGTGTGTGTTGTGTGTGTGTGGTTGTGTGTGTGTGTGGTGTGTGTGTGTGGTGCGCGCGCCACGGGCCGTTTATGTGTGCGTCCTTTTGTGTACGTGTAGGACTGTGCATCGTGTGCGTTTGTGTAAGTGGTGGTATTCTGTTGGCGCATGAATGTTCTGTGTAACGTGCTGAGTGTGGTGTAAATGTGAGTGTTTTTGTATGTGTGTACGTGGGTGCTAGAGTCAGTATACATCTTAGTGTCTTTATACATGCATTTGTGCACATGAGACTATCTACGTTTCCATGAACAGCCAAGAAAATCAAAAGGAGAAATTCCAACCCACCAAAATCAGTCCAGATCCAAAGTTCCAACCCCACCAAAATCAGTCCAAAATCCAACCCACCAAAAATCAAAGTCCCAAATCCAAGCCCACAAAAACCAGTGCCAAAATCCACCCACCAAAATCAGTCCAAAATCCAACGCCGCACCGAAAATTCAGTCCAAATCCAACCCACCAAAACACAGTCAAAATCCAACCCACCAAAACGCAGTGCCAATCCAACCCACCAAAACCAGTTTTCCAAATCCAACCCACCAAAACCAGTCCAAAAATCACAACCCCACCAAAACCAGTCCAAAAGCCAACCCACCAAAACCAGTCCAAAATCCAACCCACCAAAATCAGTCCAAATCCACACCCCACAAAACGCAGTCCAAAGATCCAACCGCAAACCAGTCCCAGAAATCCAACCCCACCAAAATCAGTCCAAATCCAACTCCAAAACTTATCAAAATCACCAACCCGACCAAACCAAGTCCAGAATCAACCACACACACAGCTCCAAAATCACCCACCAAAATCAGTCGCAAAATCCCAACACACCAAAACCCAGTCGAAAATCCATACCCACAAATCAGAGTCCAAATATCCAACCACCAAAACCAGTCCAAATCAACCACAAAACCAGTCAAAATCAACCCACCAAAGCATCCAAAATCACCCACCAAAACCAGTCCAAAATCCAACCCACCAAAACCAGTCCAAAGCCCACGCCACCAAAAACCAGTCCAAATCCACCACAACCACCAGTCCAAAATCCAACCCCCAAAATTAGTCGCCAAAAATCCACCACCAAAACGAGTCCAAAATCCAAACCCACCAAAACAATCCAAGATCCAACCACACAAATAGTCTCAAATTCCCAACTCACCAAAACAGTCCGCAAAATCACCCACCAGGAACCAGTCCCATGAAATCCAAGCCCACAAAACCAGTCCAAAATCCAACCCACCAAAATCAGTCCAAAATCCAACCCACCAAAACCAGTCCAAAATCCAACCCACCAAAACCAGTCCAAAATCAACCACAACCAGTCAAAATCCAACCACGCCAAAACCAGTCAAATCCCAACCCATCAAAAATCCGTCCAAAAATCCAACCACCAAAACCAGTCCAAATCCAACACCAAAACAGTCCAAAACAACCACCAAATAGCCAAAATCCAGACCACCAAACCAGATCCAAAATCAACCACAAATCAGTCCAAAATCCAGAACAAACCAGTCAAAAAATCACCCACCAAAAGCGAAGTCCAAATCCAAACCCTACCAAAACGTCAAAATCAAACCACCAAACGCAGTTCAAATCAACCACAGAAACCATAAATCCAACCCACAAAACCAGTCCAAATCCAACCAACCAAACCAAGTCAAAAGCAACCACCAAAACCAGTCCAAAATCCAACCCCCCAAAATCAGTCCATAATCCACCACCAAACGCAGTCCCAAAATCAACCCACCAAAACAGTCCAAAATCAACCACCAAAGAGAGTTCAAAAGCAACCCACCAAACCGTCCAAAACAACCCACAAAATCAGTCCAAATCTCAACCACCAAAACCAGTCCCAAATCGCTAACCACCGAAAACCAGTCCCAAAATCCAACCACCAAAACCATCCAAAATCCACCAGCCAATCAGTCCAAAATCACAACCATTGACCAAACCAGTCCTAAATCAACCCACCACAAACCAGTCCAAAATCCAACCACCAAAACCAGTCAAAATCCAACCTCACCAAAACCAGTCCAAAATCCAAACCAAGACAAAGGGAGAAAATCCAAGCCAAGAGACGGCCGGCCAGAAGGGAGAGAGCGAAGGGGAAGGAACTTTGATTTCGGTGTTTAGCATTGCAGAACATTGCAAGCGGTGTCGTGTATAATTTCATTGTTGCAAAGGGCGGAGTTTGTGACGCGGAGGGTAAGCTCGGGCTCCCAACGTGGAATAACACGCAGCCACAGACGCTCACACAGATACACATGAACACACATACACACACCACAGGGAGAGAGGGGGGAGTGAGAGAGAGAGGGGGGGAAGGAGAGAGGGGGGGGAGAGAGAGAGGGGGGGAGAGAGAGAGGGGGGAGAGAGAGGGGAAGGGAGAGAGAGAGAGAGAGAGAGAGAGGGAGGGAGGGAGGAGAGAGAGAGAGAGAGAGAGAGAGAGAGAGAGAGAGAGAGAGAGAGAGAGAGAGAGAGAGAGAGAGAGAGAGAGAGAGAGAGAGAGAGAGAGAGAGAGAGAGAGAGAGAGAGAGGAGGGGAGAGGAGGAGAGGGGAGGGAGGGAGGGAGGGAGAGGAGAGAGAGAGAGAGAGAGAGAGAGAGGAGAGAGAGAGAGAGAGAGAGAGAGACGAGAGAGAGAGAGAGAGGGGAGGGAGAGAGGAGAGAGAAGAGAGAGAGAGAAGGAGAGAGAGAGAGAGAGAGAGAGAGAGAGAGAGAGAGAGAGAGAGAGAGAGAGAGAGAGAGGAGGGGGGGGGAGGGGGGGGAGAGAGAGAGGGAGAGAGAGAGAGAGAGAGAGAGAGAGAGAGGAAGAGAGAGAGGAAGAGAGAAGAGAGAGAGAGAGAGAGAGAGAGAGAGAGAGAGAGGAGAGAGAGAGAGAGAGAGAGAGAGAGAGAGAGAGAGAGAGAGAGAGGGAGAGGAGAGGGAGGAGAGGAAGGGAGTGAAGGAGAGGGGAGGGAGGGAGGGGGAGAGAGAGAAGGGAGGGAGGAAGGGAGGGAGGGAAGGAGAGGGAGGGAGAAGGAGAGAGCGAGAGAGAGAGAGCGAGGAGAGAGGAGAGAGAGAGAGACAGAGAGAGAGAGAGAGGAGAGAGAGGAGAGAGAGAGAGAGAGAGAGAGAGAGAGAGAGAGATGAGAGAGAGAGAGAGAGAGGAGAGAGAGAGAGAGAACGAGAGGAGAGAGACAGTAGAGATCGAGAGAAAGAGAGAGAGACAGCGAGGAGGGTTGGTTGGGGAGAAGCAGACTGAGCGATTGAACGGCGTCAGCAACGGTAACTGATACTTCAATTATGAGGCCAGCCACGACTCGCCACCTGGCATTGTGTGCACGGGGAGCGGGAGGCGGGAAGGAGGAAGGAGGGAAGGAGAGGAAGGAAGGGAGGGAGGGAGGAGGGAAGGGAGGGGAGAGGTAGGGCAGGAGGGAGATGACAAGAGTTGGATGGGGAGGTGATGAGAATGAGGAGGAGGAGGTGAAGGAGGAGGAAGAGGTGGTGGTGGAGGACTAGGACTAGGACTAGGAGGACGAGGAGGTGGAGGAGGAGGAGGAAGAAGAACAAGAGGAGGAGAAGGAAAAGTATAAGAATGAAGAGGAGGAAGGAGAAGAGGAAATAGAGGTAAGGAAGGAAGGAAGGAGAGGGGAAGGATAGGAATAGGAAGAGAAGAGAGGAGGAAGAGGAGGAGGAGGAGGTAGTAGAGGCGATGGGGGTAAGGAGGGACAGAAGGGGAGCGCGAGGAGTGACTCATGAACATAAACACGCGTTAGATCGTGTCTGTTCATGACTGCAACGCGTCTGGTGGTTCGACGTAGCAAAGAGAGGGAGAAGAGGAAGGCAAAAATGACAGACATATAGATGGATAGATGTATATAGATGGATGGATAGATAGACAGACAGATAGAAAGATATAGATAGACAGATATAGAGAAAGATAGATAAATAGATAGATAGAGAGAGAGAGAGAAGGCAAGGAGGGAAGAAGGAAGAAACAGACAAATAGACGAAGATACACAAACTGGCAG
>NW_020868706.1:57776-75276 GCF_003789085.1 Penaeus vannamei
AGGAGCTGTTGCGTGTGCGTAGCGCTCGTAGGATTTGCTAGGCATGCCGCTTTCTTCGTGCGGCGGTCACCGCTCGCTACTGCCTTCCGCTCATCAGAGCTCTGGTCCAGTAACTCCTCCGTCAGTCCCAACAATCCTTACATTAAGTCGTATTGCCATAGTTCGCGCGATAACAGATGTGCAGCTATCCAGATCTCACGTGTTTGATGTTACGTTAATCACCTTAGGACCGTCGCTCCACGGCGTCGATGACTATTGAACAACCGCATCCCTAACAGAAGACAGGGAAGGAGACAGAAGGATTGACCAAAAGAAGAGGAATTGGAACATGGGGGAGAGGGGAAGGATACAGAAGACGGCAAAGAAAAAAAACTGTCACAACGATGCCGAACCGAGAGACGAGAAGCAGATACAGATTTCTCAGAAGGAAGCGCAAGAAGAAAAGAAGAAGAAGAAGAAGAAGGCACAAGAAGAAGAAGAATTAAGAAAGAAGAAGAAAGAAGAAGAAGACAGAAAGAAGAAAAGAAGGTAGAGAGAAGAGAAGGAGACGAGAGAGGAGGAGAAGAGAGAACGAAGAGATGAAGAGAGGAGGGATGCGGCGGGGCTACGCTCGAGAGGAGAGAATGGGAGAGAGAGGGAGAGAGGAGAGGAGAGGAGTGAGGACGCAGCGTAAGGTGAGGTAGGAGAAGATCTGAGAGAAAAGAGAGAGAGAGAGAGTGAGAGTGACGAGCACGAGGATGGAAGGAAGAGCAGGAGAGAGAGAGAGAGAGAAAGAGAGAGATAGAACGGGAGAGAGAGATGAGGAGACAGAGAGAGAGAGAGAGTTACTGAGAGATTAGAGACGAGAGAGAGAGATGAGGACGAAGACGAAGAGGACGATGAGAGAACTGGGAGAGCGAGAGAGAGAGAGAGAGAGAGAGAGAGGCCAGAGAGAGAAGAGAGGGAAAAAAGAAGAAAAGCAAGAGCAGGAACAAAAGGGAAGACACGGAAGCGAGAAAAAGAAAAACAAAAAAAGAAAAAGAGAGAGAGGGGAGGGGAGGGAGGGAGAGAGTCAGCCAATGGCCACGCCCGAGCCGTACAGAGAGGGAGGAAAGAGCCACGCGTTCCCCCCTAGCGCGAGGAGCAACGCCACCAGGCCTGAAAAGATCGAATGCATGGGCATGTGAGCATTGCAGGCGATGCGAAGGAAGCAATACGGAGCAGACGGCATGGGGGGGAGGGGGGAGGTGGAAAGGGGGGACGGGGGAGGGCAATACGGGGCAGACGGCAAGGGGGAGGGGAGGGAGAGGGGCAATACGGGGCAAGCGTCAAGGGGAGGGAAGGGAGAAGGGCAATACGGGGCAGACGGCGGGGAGGGGGGGGGAGGGCAAATACGGGGCAGACGGCAAAGGAAGAGGGATTGGGGAGGGGAAGGGTGGGGTGGGGGGCGAAGAGCTAGGTGACAATACAAGGGAGGTGTTGATTGCAGGTTTATTGCGGGTTGATTGCATGGTCGTATGGGAGAAGGAAACGTAAGCGGAGGGAGGAAAAGGAAAAGGGAAAGGGAAGGGAAAGGCGAAGGAGGACAAGGAGAAGAGGAAGAGGAAGAGGAAGATGATGGAGGAAAAAAAGTGAAGAGTAAGAAAGAGAGGAACAAAACGAAGAATACGAAAAAGAGGGAAAAGAAGAAGAAGAAGAGAAAGAGGCGACGGATAGAAGAGATAGGAACTGGGTGAAGATACACGGAAATAGTCGCAAGCCGCTGTAAATAGAATTTTCAACGATGCGCCACTGCACGATCGTCGTCTTTCCCCCCCCCCCCCACACTTTTTATTAACTTTTCTTCAACATTCCCTCTTTCGTGTTCTTGTTTCTCTCTCTTCGCCTTCGACACTGCACTATATATAACTTTCCGCCCATAAGCATGTATTCCTTCTTTTGTGTTCTTGTTGTTCTTTCTTCGCCTTCGACATTGCACCACATATAATTCTCCGCCCATAAGCATGTATTCCTTCTTTTGTGTTCTTGTTTCTCTTTCTTCGCCTTCGACACTGCACCACATATAATTCTCCGCCCATAAGCATGTACATTTTCCATTGTTTATATCTACAACCGCATGCAGCTATTATCGCGCGAGTGGGCGGGCCGCGCGGGAGGTGTTGCACCGCCATGAACAATGCTCGCGGCTGCGCTATCTGGCGCCTAATCTGTTTAGCTCGGATGCTCGCTCGCTATCTCTCTCACAGACAGACAGACAGACAGACAGACACAGACAGACAGACAGACAGACAGACAGACAGACAGACAGACTGACAGACAGACAGACAGACAGACAGACAGACAGACAGACAGACAGACAGACAGACAGACAGACAGGACAGACAGACAGACAGACAGACACAGACAGGACAGACAGACAGACAGACAGACAGACGACAGACAGACAGAACAGACAGACAGACAGACAGACAGACAGACAGACACACAGACACACACACTCACACTCACACTCACACTCACACACACACTCACACTCACACTCACACTCACACACACTTTCTCTCTCTCTCTCTCTCTCTCTCTCTCTCTCTCTCTCTCTCTCTCTCGCTCTCTCTCGCTCTCTCTCGCTCTCTCTCGCTCTCTCTCGCTCTCTCTCGCTCTCTCTCTCTCTCTCTCGCTCTCTCTCTCTCTCGCTCTCTCTCTCTCTCTCTCGCCTCTCTCTCTCTCTCTCGCTCTCTCTCTCTTCTCGCCTCTCGCTCTCGCTCTCGCTCTCGCTCTCGCTCTCTCGCTCTCGCTCCGCTCTCTCTCTCTCTCTCTCTCTCTCTCTCTCTCTCTCTCTCTCTCTCTCTCTCTCTCTCTCTCTCTCTCTTCTCTTAACAATACACGCGCGCGCCACCTCTCCCTTACTAATATCCTTCCTGCCTTCTTCTCCTTTCCCTGTCCATTCATCCCTGCCCCGCCTCTCTCTCTCTCCCTGTCCCTGTCCCTGTCCCTTTCCCTGTCCCTCTCCCTCGCTCTTATCTGCAGTTTCTCTTTCCCTTCCCCTCCCTCCATTTCTTTATATCCTTCTCATTCTCTCTGTCCTTTCCTATCTCCCTCCCTTAATCTACCAATACCCCTCCTCCTCCCTCTCTTACTATTTTACAAACAAGGAAAAAATAATTAACTAAACACACGAATGAATACCTATAAAAAAAAATACAAGGTCACAAATCCAGCCTGACAGACAGACACGACAGATATAGACACGGGCACCAATGCACGAAAGACGCGAATAAATCAATACCCCAATACCCCATCACACACGCCCACGCAGAACTTCCTCTCTCCCAGTGGGTGACAGCCTCGCCACCCCGACGGCAGCCCTCAGACTCATCAGCGGCCAGGGTCAAGCAACGGCCGCCGAGGTCAGCGAAGAGGTCAGGTCAGCAGAAACCGGGAGATCCTAGCAACGGCGTCGGGGAGGCAAGCAGGCAGGCAGGCAGGCAGGCGGTGACGGCGCAGGTAAGGAGAGTCGGCGACAGATCACGGTCGGAGGAGGCAGGCCGTCGCAGAGAGGGGAGGGGTAGGGGAAGGAGGAGGAAGGGTAGGGAAGGGAATGGGGGAAGGGGGATGGGTAGGGGAAGGAATGGGTGGAGGAACCGTAGGGAAGGGGAAAGGGGAGGAAGGGAATGGGGGAAGGGAAGGGATTTGGGGGAGGAAGGGTAGGGGAAGGAATGGGGGGGGGGGGTGAGAAGTGGGAGGGAGAAATAAAGAAGGAAAAGATGAAATAACGGTAGAGTAGAATGGGACAGGACGGGAAGGGTAGAGTAGGGCAGAGACAGCGAAGTACAGGGCAGAGGAGGGGAGAGTAAGACACTGTAAGGGAGGACAGGAGAGGCCAATTCACTCAGCAGGAGTAGATAAAAAAAAAAAAAAAAAAAAACAGGGGGCAAGTAGGCAAGCAAGCAGCAGGAAGGGGTAAGTCGAGCAGTGGAGCCAATTGATTTAGTATCCCTGGAACGTGGTGATGAGCTGGGGTAGAGGAGGAGGGGGAGGAGGAGAGGAGGGGAGGAGGAGAGGAGGGGAGGAGGAGGGGAGGGCAGAGGAAGGGGGAGGAGGGGGAGGAAGGGCGAGCTGGCAGGGACGAGCTGGGGGAGGGGAGGAGGGTGGAGGGGAGGGAAGGGGAGGGGAAGGGGGAGGGGAGGGAGGAGGAGGAGGGGCAGAGGAAGGGGGAGGGGGGGAGGAGGGGCGAGCTGGCAGGGAGATAGTGAAACCCAGGTCGTTTACAAGGCAAATAGATCCTTCTCCCCGGGGCTTGAAGGGCGGGGGAGGGAGGGAGGGGAGGGGGGAGGGAGGCGGAGAGATATTTGGAGAAGAGAGGAAACGAGAGCCGGCAAGGACAGGGAGGAAAGAGAGCAATGGGAATAAAGGAGGGAAATACAGCAGAGGAATAAAAAGAGAAAGAGAGCAGAGGGAATAAAGAAGGGAAAGAGAGCAATGGAATACAGAAGGGAAAGAGAACAGAGAGAATAAAAGAAGAGAAAAGAAGAGAACACGCATTTACAGAATACTAAACGGGCCAAATCGAAAAGACAAAAAACAAAAACAAAAAAAAAAAGGAAAAGACAAAAGACAAAAGAACACCTGATCACAAGCAAGCAAGCAGCAAGCAAGAGCCACGACGGGGATCATCCACGAAGCCTCAGGACGCACCACGTTCCGCCTCTCCAATCTGCCACAGGGATCCCATCTCCCTTCCCCCCCCCTGTCGCCTTTCCTTTCGCTCCCCCCCTTTCTCTTTTCCTTTCCCTCCCCCCCTTTTCTCTTTTCCTTTCCCTCCCCCCCCTTTCTCTTTTCCTTTCCCTCCTCCTCCCTTTCCCTGACCCTCCTCCCCTTTTCTCTTTCCCTCCTCCCCTCTTCCTTTTTCCTTTCTTCCCCCTCCCCTTTTTCTTTTCCTTTCCCTCCCCCCCTTTCTCTTTTCCTTTCCCTCCTTTCCCCTTTTTCTTTCCCTCCTCCCCTCTTTCTCTTTTCCTTTCCCTCCTTTCCCCTTTCCCTTTTCTTCATCCCCCTTTCCTTTCCCTCTCTTCTCTCTTCCATTTTCACTCTTTCCTCTCCATTTCAATGCTTTTCTCCATTCCCTTCCCTTCCGTTCCTCCTCAGCTTCTGTTCTTTCTCTTCTCCCTCTGCCTTCTTCCACTCCTCCCACCTTCGTCCTCCTTCCTGGGTCCTTCTCCCCCCTCTGTCCCTCACCCCTTTCTATCTCTCCCATGCCTCTGTCTTCCTTTTCCATTTCTCTCCTGAGTTCCTCCCTCTCCCTCACTCCCTCCCTCCCTTTCCCCCTCCAACAAACTTCTTCCCTCCCCTCTCCCTCCCTCCCTCTCACCCCCTCTCCTCTCTCTCCCCCTCTCCTCTCTCTGTCTCTCCCTCTCCCTCTCCCTCTGCCCCTCTCTCCCCCCTCTCCCTCTCCCTCTCCCTCTCTCTCCCCCTCTCCCTCTCCCTCTCCCTCCCCCCCTCTCCCTCTAAGCGGCGGCATCCGACGGATTTCTGTACAAAAGCATAAAAGCATTCCCTCGTAACACATCTTTCAGAGGATGAGAGGGAAAAAGGGGGGGGAGAAGATATGGAGAGAAGGGAGGGAAAAAAAGAGGATAAAACGGAAAGAGGGAAGGGAAAGAAACGGTTAGATGTGAAAGGATAGAAGGGAGAGGAAGGAGGGGAGGGGGAGGAAAGGGGGGAGGAGGGGAGGAAGGGAAAGGAGAAGAGGGGAGAGGAGGTGGAGGGAAAAGGATTTAAAAGAGAGAGAGGAAAGGAAAGAAAGAGGTGGGAGGAGAGAAAAAGGGAGAGGAAAGAAAAATGGGGAGGGAGGGACGGAGGGAGGGAGCTGAGAGGTGAGAAAAAAAAACGAAGGAGGGAGAGAAGAAACGAAAAGCACGTGGGCTTTAGAAACAAGAGTGGGGGCGAAGAAGAGTGAAAGAGGAATGGAAGAGGACGGAAGGGAGGCGGAGGCGGGGCGTGGGAGGAGAAGGGAGGAGCAGGAGCCGAGACACCTTCTGCGGGCGAGGCTGGACTCCTCGCCCCCGCCGTCTGACCCCGCAGGGAAAGGCCCCTTTCGTCTCGCGGAAAGGGGGGGGGGAGGAGGAGGAGATAAAGAGAAAAGGAGGGGAGGAGGAAGAGGGGAAGGAGGAGGAGGAGGGGGAAGGGGAGGAGGGGAAGAAGGGAAGAAGGGGAAGGAGGAGGAGGAGGAGGAGGAGGAGAGGAGGAGATAAAGAGAAAAGGGGAGGAGGAGGAGGAGAAGAAGAGGTGGAGATGAAAGATGGAAGCAGAGGATGATATAGAAGAAGAAGAAGAAGAGAAGGAGGAGGAGGAGAAAAACGAGGACGAAGAAAAGAAAAAGGAAGGAGGAAAAGAAGCAAAAGAAGAAAAGGACAAAAAAAAAGAAGCAGTGAAAGTGAGGGGACGACGAAAGAAGGAGGAGGAGCGACGCGAGAGGAAGGAAGAAAGTGAGAGAAAAAAGGGGAAAAGGGGAAATGAGAGGAGAGAAACCTGCGGCCGGGGGGGGGGGGAGCGTGGCACTCCGCCCTCGCTCTTGCACCCGCACCCGCACCCCCCCCCCTACGACCGCCAACCCGCACTCCAGAATGCGCTTGCATCTGCACTGCATTCGCCGGCGCTAAATCAACTCCCCCTTCCCCCTCCCCTCTTTCCTCCCTCCCTCGCCTCTCCCCTTCTCTCCTCTCCCTTCTCCTCTCACCTTCTCTCCTTCCCCTCTTTCCTTCCTCCCTCTCCTCTCACCTTCTCTCCTTCCCCTCTCCTCCCCTTCTCCCTCCCCTCTTTCCTTCCTCCCTCAGCTCTCCCCTTCCTCTCCGCTTCACCGTCCTCTCTCCCTCCCCTCCCTTTCCCTTCCTTATATCCCCTTCTCCCTCCGCTCATTCCTCCCTCCCTCCCTCTCTCCTTCCCTCTCACCTCCCCTCTTTCCTTCCTCTCACCTCCCCTGTTTCCCCTCCCCCCTCGCCTCCCCTCTTTCTCCTCCTCCCTCGCCTCTCCCCTTCCCCCTCCACTCCCCACCCCCCACCTCCCAGCTGGACACATTTTAACCGTTCGCTGCGTCGTGCATTACTCGCACGGCATGCTCGGACACACAATCACACACACACCCCACACACACACGCGCGCGCACACATATATATGACCTCTTCAATTCCTCCCTCCCCCTCCCCTTCCATTTCCTATCTCTGTCCCTCCTTCCTTCGCTCATACATTCGCTCCCTTCCTGACACCCCTTTCCTTTCTTTCTTTATTTTTTTCTTTCACTCCTTCCTTCCTTTCTATCTTTCTTTCTTTCTTCCTCTCTCGCTCCCTTCCTAACAAACCCTTTCGTTTCACTCTCTCTCTTCCTCCTCCCTCCCTCTCTCCCTAACGCTCGATCCCTTCCTAACCACCCTTTCGTTTCTCTCTCTTCTCTCTCTCTCTCTCTTCCTCCCTCCTTCCCTCCCTCCCTCTCTCCTCCCTCCCCTCTCGCTCCCTTCCAAACAACCCTTTCGTTTCTCTCTCTCTCTCTCTCTCTTCCTCCCTCCCTCCTTCCCTCCCTCCCTCTCTCCTAACTCGCTCGCTCCCTCCCTAACAGCCCTTCCCTCCCTCCGCCGGCCCCCCCCCCCTCTGTCTCCCTTCCCAAAGAGGCCCATAAATAAAGAGGCATTTCAATTTTGCAGATTCAGCTCCCCCCCCCCCCCGACCCCGACCCCCGGCAGCCAAGCGAGGGAGATCGACCCATACTGTTCCCTTTAAAAAAAAAAAAAAAAAAAAAAAAGAAACCAGCGCACAACATTCTAAAATAATAATAATAATCATATCAAGGGGAAGAGGGATAATGACCCATACTATTCCCTGAAGAAGAAGAGGAAGAGAAGAAGAGAAGAAGAGGAAGGAAAAGGAAGAAGAAGAAGAAAAAAGTGCACAAAATTCTAAAATAATAATAATAATCATATCAAGAGGAAGAAGGAAATCGACCCATATTATTCCCTTAAGAAGAAGAGGAAGAGGAAGAAGAAGAAGAAGAAGAAGAAGAAGAAGAAGAAGAAGAAGAAGAAGAAGAAGAAGAAGAAGAAGAAGAAGAAGAAGAAGAAGAAGAAGAAGAAGAAGAAGAAGAAAAAGAAAAGAAAAAGAAAAAGAAAAAGAAAAGAAAATGAAAAAGAAAAAGAAAAAAGAAAAAGAAAAAGAAGAGGAAGAAGAAGAAAAGCACACAAAATTCTAAAACAATAATGACAACCACATCAAGAGAGGGAAGAAACACAAAACGATAATGACGTAAATAATAAACAAACGCTACTAAGTATGGCTCTTCTCAGCTCAGCGCATATTACACTTTCTATTGCCAATTACCACAATCCTCTTCGCCATCTACTACTTCCTCTATCAAAATCTAGCCGGAAATTTCTCGTCACCAATTAGATGTCTTCATTATTAATCCTTCTCTTCTTTATCACTGCCAACTTCACGTATCTCTTCCTTCGTTACCTTTTAAATGTGTTTATTATTAATAATTGGAATTTGGAATTTCATACTGCCGCCTGACGTACCCTTTCCTTAAGGGTGATCGAACGTGGCCAAGTATTCACAAAAAGGCCTTATGCAACACCCACGCAGCGCCGTTACCATGACAGGGCAGCGCATTCCGCCCAAACAACGTGCGTCCTGCACTCTCTTGGTCTTTAAACTCCCTTCCCCGTGGCCTGGCTGGCTCCTCGCTTTCCCTGGGTTTTCTCTTCCTCGGCCCCCTAAATCCCTTCCTTCCTTTCTTCCCTTCCTCCCTCTCCACCTTCTTCCTTTCTTCCCCTCTCCTCCCTCCCTCCCTTCCTTTCTTCCTTTCTTCCCCTCTCCCTCCCTCCTCTCTCCTCCATTCTTCTCCCTCCCTCCCTCCCTCTCCTCCTCCCTTCCTCCTCCATCTCTCCCTCCCTCCTTCCTTCCTTCCTCTCTCCGCGACCCGGTCTGCCCCACCGGAGCGTCAACTGCCCCGTCCCTCTCCCATAATGCTGATCGCCCTTTTGGCCCGTATCGGTACCATTTCACTATACCCCAATTATTCGTCTATTCATTCATCCTTCACCCCCCCCCACCCCACCCCCGACCAGAACATGACCAGAACAGCTGGTCCTCGCGTCTCGAAACGGGCGAGAGGACAGCGGCTCGGGCGTCAGTGACACGCGAACTCATGAGAAAGTCAAAGGAACACGGTACCTTCTGGCCTCCGACCGGCGCGAGGGAACGGCCGTCCTTACCTGGAAGGAGAGAAAGGAATCGGGTTAGAAGACTTCGAGTCAGTCGAATTTTTTTTGCCAAATGTGGCTACCATTACTTATACTACAGACATATTCATACATTTACATACATACATATACATTCATACACAGACACACACACACACACACACACACACACACACACACACACACACACACACACACACACACACATCACACACACACACAACACACACAAAACAACAACACCACCAACAACACCACACAAACAAACAACCCCAGCCTCCCAGCCCCCTGCCCCACCGTGGTCTTCCCCGTCAAGTGAATAATTAAATCCGACGGTTCCCAGGTTCGAGCCGGTCACCTCCTTCCCGCCGCCCGTAAAGCCCGGTTAGAGCCAGCCCGCAAGCCCGCAAGCCCGGCCCTTGGCTCGGCTCGGGTCAGCGGCAGCAGCGGCTTGCGCGAGCGGGGGTGCGCGCGTGAGAGAGCGCGTGTGTGCGGATTCTGGGACTTTTGAGAACAGGGAGCCTTTGCAAATTTATACATGCAATTAAACATACACACATACACAAATACACACACACACACATTCCTGAATTATTACAAGAAATATAATGATAAAATGTAGCAAAACCACCTTTAAAAAAAACAACTTGAAAAAAATCTACCTTTAAAAGGAAATAAGAAAATAAAAACACCACAAAAAAAAAAAAACACTCGAACCACCCCCACATAATTTAGAAGGATCGGCGCGAGTCCACGCACACGCACGAGCCTACACCCTTACGAGTTTCCCGTTAAAGGTGAAGTCCCACTCGAGGAGGCGTTTCTCCCTCCGGTGAATCAACCGCGACTGCCACTGGCCGGAGATTTACGCCGGAGCAGCTACTCGGGGGGGAAAATAGGCCTACACTTTTTTTCCCTTTAACTTGATCTTTTAAAAACGTTTGAGTTGAACAGCAGTCGGGGGGAAAGTAGGCCTACACTTTTTCCCCCTTTAACTTGATCTAAAAACGTTTGAGTTGAACAGCAGTCGGGAGGGAAAATAGGCCTACATATTTTTTTTCCCCTTTAACTTGATCTAAAAACGTTTGAGTTGAACAGCAAGGGCGTTTCTGAGTAACAGGTGAACGGTTCCGGGCATCGCAGGAACGTTTTGAGGTTCTCATGGAACGTTTTAGGTGTCCGAGACGCGCTTGTAGGTGCCGGAGGGAGGTTTCCTGGTCTTACGAGAAACGTTGTAAGGAGTCGGATGAATCATTTTCGGTTGTGTGTGGAAGTGTCCGAGGAATGCTTTTGGGAGGCGTGAGAAACGTTTTAAAATGTCCGAGGAACGTTTCTGGCACTCGGAAGGCGTCTTCAAGTGACGTGTGGAACGTTTCAAGGTATACCTAGCCGAGCTCTCTCCGCGACCGCTTTCTCTCGCTCAGTCCCCGCCCCTCCCTTTTCGAGCTCAGACTCCTCCCTCCCCTTCTCCTTTCCCTCCTCCTTTCCCCCCTCCCCTCCTCTCCTTCCTCCCTTCTCCTTTCCTTCCCTCCTTCTCCTTCCCCTTCCCTTTCCCTCCCGCCCTCCTCCTCCTCCTCTCCTCCTCCCCCCTCCCCTCTCCCTCCTCTCCTACCCTTCCCTCCCCTCCCCTCCTCCTCGTACCTCCCCTTCCACTCCTCCTCCTACCTTCCCCCTCCTTTCCCTCCCACCTTCCCCTCCTCCTCCTGCCTTCCCTTTATCCCCCTCCCCCTGCCCCTCCTCCTTCCCTTTCCCTCTCCTCCTGCCTTCCCTTCTCCTCCTCCTCCTGCCTTCCCCTTCCCCTCCCCCCTCCTCCGCTACTCCCCTTCACCTCCTCTCACCTTCCTCCTCCTACATTCCCTTATCCTCCCTCCTCCCTTCCCCTTTTCCTCCTCCCTCCTCCCCCTCCTCACTTTCCTCCTCCCATTCCCCCCCCCTGAAACGTAAACAAAAATACTTCCCAGAACATTCCCCGGAAAAATCTCTCCCCAAACTTGCACTTCCGCCGCCGGTGCCACTGGGCGTCCCCGCGCCTCCTCGCCCGCAGGAATGCCGCCCATCCTCGTCCTCGGCATCCTTGGCTCGCTTCCTCTCCCATCCCTCCTTCGGCGTCTCTCTCTCTCCTTTCACCCTGCTTCTGTGTCTTTCTCTCTCCTTTCACCCTGCTTCTCTGTCTCTCTGGTCTTCTCCCCTTCGTCTCGCTTTCTTCCTCCCATCTTGTGTCTGCCACTCGCCTCATCCTCCCTCTCTACTATTCTTACTTTTCTTTACTTTTTCCCTCCTCATTCCCTCCCTTCCTCCCTTTTCCTCCATCCTCCCTCTCTTTCTCTCCTCATCCCTCTCCGCCTGCCCTTCTCTCCTTCCTCCCTTTCTCCTTCATCGCCCTCTCTCCGCTCCCCCCTTCGCTCCCTCCATCTTCCCCTCCTCAAATTCTCTTCCATCTCCTCCCTCTCAATCTATTCTCCCCGTTTCTCAATCTACCTTTTCTTTTCTTCCCCTGTCACTCCCCCTTTTCCTTATTCGTTTTTTCTCTCTTTCCGCCTCTCCTTCTCCTCATTTTCTGTCTCTGCCTCTCCGACACACGTCCGTCCTTCATATTTGGTTACATTCTCGCTGTCATTCTCTCTTCCTCCTCCTCAAATCTTTCATTTCTTTTCAATTTCTCTCTTTTCTTTACTTTTCTCTCTCTCGTTCTCATCTCCCAATATGATCCTTTCACTTCTCTTTTTTCTCTTCACTCTCCTTTTCTTCTTCCTCCCCTCCGTTTTCTCTCTTCCCTCTCTTCCTTTTTTTTTTCTCCTCTCCTCTGTCTTCTCTTCCTCTCCTTCCATCTTCTACGTCTCCCATCCTCTCCCCCCCCCCTTTAACCCGTCTGCAACATCTCGGTCTTTCCTTCGGTCTCGCGTTCCACTCCCGCCCCTCCTTAGGCCCCCTTCCCCCCCTTCCCTCCCCCCCCCTCTTCAGACACCAACTCAGCTGGGAAAAAAGAAAGTCATAGAGAGAAAGGAAGAAACGCAAAAAAATCGCCACGTTTCCTGTTTTCTCTCCTTCCTCCTCCTCTCTTCTCACTCTCCCTCCCACCTCTTCTTCCTCTACCACACCCTCCACCTCCACCACCTCTCTCCGTCTCTCTTCCCATCGACTCTCCTCCCTCCTCGCCATCCTTTCCCCCACTTCTTTGCCATCTCCTCCTCTTCCTCCTCCTCCTTTCCTGTTCTCCTCTCACCCTGCCAACCCCCGAATTGCCCGCTGCTCTCTATCTCCTCGCATCCCCTCATTCATTCACACTTGCTCTAGCATCACTCGCCTTCCTCTCCATCTCCTCCCTCACTTCCTCAGTCATCCTCCTCCCCTTCCTATCTCCTCTCCTCTCCTCCCCTCCCCCTTAATCCGCCAACCCCATTCTTCCTTCCCCACCCCCTTACCCATTCCAGGTTTAAGTATATCTGTATTCTCACGTCCGCCTGCCTCGACCTCCCCGCAACCAGGTCTTTCCTTTTCTCTCTCTCGCATCTCACACGAAAGGGTTCTCTCTCTCTGTCTCGCTTTTTTTAAAAAATGAAATACACGATTTCACGGTCATCCTAAAAATCCTACACGCGCGATAATACATTCCCCCATTCCATATGCTTTCGTTTTATTATATATTTTTTTTATGAAATATAATTCTTTTTAGCGACATCTTAAACCCTACACATTCCATATGCTTCCCTTTTTTATTAATGAAATCTAATTCTTTTTAGCGTCATCCTAAACCCTACACATTCCATATGCTTCCTTTTTTATCAACGAAATCTAATTCTTTTTCGCGCCATCCTAATTTCTACAACGCGATAATAGATTCCGCAAGTACTCGATGTTACATGGTGTCCCCGGCTTTTGCATGCGCCAAATATCATGCCAAACTCTTGCGCTAAATTGCAGGAAAAGCCGCTCGCTCGCTTTTGTGATGTACTTCCTTGCGGTTCAACAATCTCAAAAGCAGATTTTTAAAGCAGTTATCTTCTGTTTAGTGTGTAATGGTAATTTAATCAATAACAATAACAACTATGAATAAATAATTATCCTTTCATCACCACCCTTAATAGTATTGAGAAGAATAACCAAAAAATATAACAATAATAATAGCAAAAAAAACATAATCATAATAATTATAAATGAAAAAATGAACAATAATAATAATGACAAAAATAACAATAATATCAAGAACTATTAAAAACAAAGACGATCAACCATTTGTGCCAAACCGAAAGGAGAAAAGAGACATCGAGTGGAAGAGAGAGAGAGAGAGAGAGAGACGAGAGAGAGAGAGAGAGAGAGAGAGAGAGAGAGAGAGAGAGAGAGAGAGAGAGAGAGAGAGAGGAGAGGAGAGGGAGAGGGAGACGAGAGAGAGGGAGAGGGAGAGGGAGAGGGAGAGGGAGAGAGAGAGAGAGAGAGAGAGAGAGAGAGAGAGAGAGAGAGAGAGAGAGGAGAGAGAGAGAAGAGAGAGAGAGAGAGAGAGAGAAAGAGAGAGAGAGAGAGAGAAGAGAGAGAGAGAGAGAGAGAGAGAGAGAGAGAGAGAGAGAGAGAGAGAGGCAGTCAGACGAGCACAGACATACGGGGGAGGGAGGGGGGGGGGGGGGAACCTGTCACGGACCAGCACTGAAGGAACTCCGCTTATCGTGACGGCAGGATGGAGGGGGGAGGGGGGGGCGCTGTTGAAGACAGGGCAGACACGGAGACAATGTATTTTAGAAAATGGTTCAGAAACACTTAAAAAACTATATCCATTCTAGAACAGATTTCTTTTATAAACAAGTACTTAGACAGACAGACAGACACAGACAGACATACAAACAGACAGACAGAGACAGACATACAACAGAGACAGACATACAAACAGACAGAGAGAGACATACAGCCAGACAGACAAACAGACATACATACATACAAACAGACAGACAGACAGACATACACATCCACCCACATACGGGCGGGAGCGACATGGGATCCGGAGCCTCTCCCCCGCCTCCGAGCATCCATCTTCCTCCGTTTACACTCTCCTTCGCCGCAGAAGAGACATTTCGACGGGAATTGGCTTCCGCCGACTTTGGCAGACAGACAAAGAGGGAGGGAGAGGAGAGAGAGGGAAGGAGGGAGGGAGGGCAGGAGGGAGGGAGGGAGAGAGGGAGAGGGGAGAGGGGAGAGGAGGGGGAGAGGGAGAGGAGAGGGAGAGGGAGGGAGAGGGGGAGAGGAGAGAGAGAGGGAGGAGAGGGAGGGAGGGAGGGGAGAGAGGGAGAGAGGGAGAGAGAGAGAGAGAGGGAGAGAGAGAGAGAGAGAGAGAGAGAGAGAGAGAGAGAGAGAGAGAGAGAGAGAGAGAGAGAGAGAGAGAGAGAGAGAGGGAGAGGATTCACTGAGCCTCTTTTGACTTTGACACGTTTATGAGACAAAGAAATTACATCTCAAAAGGATGAGGTAACTTAGGTTATCCTCACCCTTATCTTAATAAGTCTCTGTGCGAGCTCACAATTCATATACAAAACTTAGGTATAATAATATTAAAAAATAAAGCCTCCGTGTGCGTGTGCGAGTGCAAGTGTGCATGTGCAAGGTGTGCGTGTGTAAGTGTATATAAGAGGCTAGCTAAGTTACACGGGGCCCACCTGCCAAGCGAACGCACCAGAAACACACGAAACACAGACACACACACCTAACACACACACACACACACACACACACACACACACACACACACACACACACACACACACACACACACACACACACACACACACAGCCCCGACCCCCCCCCCCCCGACCCCCCCGCCGCCCGCCCAAATACAATTAAAAAAAAAACAGACATACCAACTTTCCCCCCAACTTCTGTCCTTATAAATCCGTTGTCCAGATGACGAAGGGACCGGCCTTGGCCTTGACTTATCTTTGACGTATAAGCATAAAAAAGAGAGAGATAGAGATAGAGAGAGGGAACAGAGTAAAAAAGAGAGAGAGATAAAGAGAAGAGAGAGAGAGAGAGATAAAGAGAGAGAACAGAGGGGGCCAGCATATGAGTGGCTGTCACATAAATAGGATTAAACATAGCTAATCACTCGCATCAAATAATTTGTCCAAATTATGTAAACAATGAAAATATATACGAGGAAAAAAAGAAGAAAAAGAAGACTGGTCACTGTACTATTGCCTTCATTTCCTCCTGCCAACCCGTCCCCTTTATCTATATTCTCTCTCTCTCTCTCTCTCTTTCTTTTTTCTCTCTCTCTCTCTCCCTCTCTCTCTCTCTCTCTTTTTATCTTTCTCTTTATCTTTATCTTTCTTGATACTTATCTCTTTTCCCTCTTTCTCTTTCTTTTATTCATTACAACCCGCTCTCCCTCTCCTTTCTCTACTGCCCTTCGGAGAGAGAGAGAGAGAGAGAGAGAGAGTGAGAGTGAGAGTGAGAGTGAGAGTGAGAGTGAGTGTGAGTGTGAGAGTGAGAGTGAGAGTGAGAGTGAGAGTGAGAGTGAGAGTGAGAGTGAGAGTGAGAATGAGTGAGTGAGTGAGTGAGTGAGTGAGTGAGTGAGTGAGTGAGTGTGAGTGTGTGTGTGTGTGTGTGTGTGTGTGTGTGTGTGTGTGTGTGTGTGTGTGTGTGTGTGTGTGTGTGTATAACCGTGTCCGCCTTCGTACGTGCTCGCTCGCATTTGTGTATGTGTGGGCGCCACCTTGTACGCGTGTGTGTCTGTATGTACACGTTTTGTGTGCGCGTGTGCGTGAGTGTGTGCGCGCAAGTCCTGCTCGCTAAGGTCAAATACCGGCGGGTGAAAGCGAACTCTCACAATATCAAAACTTTCCTCGGGATATTTGTGCAGGGGAACAAAGTGGAACAAATGCAGAAGAACGCGGATTGGAGAACAGATGGACGCTGGAGAACACAGGCACGCGGAAATTGTGGAATACAGACAGGCGCACGTTGGAGAACACTGGCGGAGCACGAGCAGAACACGGGGAAGAACAACATAACTGGGGAAACACGTACAACGTACCAGAAAACACAAGTGGAACAGGTGTTCGAGAGAGTAAAACATGTTCAGAAATGTACAAAATGGATCAGTAAAGTTTATCGAGACTGCATGACGCAAAAAGGTCAAGTATGAGAATGAAACATTTTTTTTACTACAATATGCATCAGTAGAACATGAAAACCCCACGATTAAGAAAACATTTCAGAAGAGAACATCACCAGAAGACACGCGGCAAAAAAAAAAAAACACGAAACGAACGAACACACAACAAAAAAACAAAAAAAAAAAAAAAACTACAGAACGAAGAAGGAAAGAAAGAAAACAACTCGACACACGATCCTGAAACAGACGACAGAACACGAAGAGGTTCCCCCGCCACTCCGCGCGTCACCTTCAAGACCGAGATCAAGAAAGTCTAAAAAAAAAAAGTCTAAAAAAAAAAAGTCTTGCATGTTGCTCGTCGCCGCTTCATGAAGGTCCAAAGAGTCATAAAAGTGCTTGTGATTCATCTCGCTGCCTTATCTCCGACATCGAATCAGAGGCCGCACTCGCCACTGCAAGGCCGATAAGATAACGCCTAAATACGAGAGCACCCGCGATAAGGCCGCCCGACAGACAGTGCTTTAAATCCCCTTCCATTCAAACACACCTCAAACGCACCCGCTGCTCGCGCACAAGGCAGTGCTTGGAGGGCGAGCAAGCAGAGAGCGTAGAAAATACCCCAGCGAGCCAAAGGACAAGCACCCGCGCAGGAAAAGGAAAGCGGCCGAGCCCTACGCCAAAGGCACTCGAGCAAGGGGGCCCGAGAGCCAACGAGCACGCCGCGAAGCAAGCAAAAGCGCGAGGGGAGGCGGGCCCCGCGAGCGCCCTGACCAAGCGCCAAACACGAGCCCCGCCGCCGCCGCCAGGGAAAGCAGAGCGAAATGCAACAGCGCCGCGCCTCTGTTTTTGCGCCGCGGTCACGTCCTCCCCCGGCGCTCGCCTTGTTATCTCGCCGTTATGCAAGTGGCAGAGGGAGATCGCGGGGTGGACAGGAGGGGGAGGGGGGGGGGGGGAGGCCTTGCGGTGAGGCAGGTGTGCCTTTATGGGATTCATGCAGACGCGTACAAGCATGCATCCAACCATCCGTCCATCCATACACGCGTGCATACAAGCAAAGGCACTTCTCCAGGGGCTTGGAATCCGCCTCACTGTCCCCTAGGGCGGAATTCAGCCTCAGATCAAGCAGGCAGACGAAGCAGGCAGACAAGCAGGCAGACGAAGCAGGCAGAAAAGCACAGC
>NW_020868706.1:80276-82776 GCF_003789085.1 Penaeus vannamei
TCCCTCGCTCACTCACTCTCGCTCACTCTCCTCGCTCACTCTCCTTCGCTCACTCTCCCTCGCTTCCACTCTCCCTCGCTCACTCTCCCTCGCTCACTCTCCCTTCGCTCCTCCCCCCTTCGCTCACTTCCCCTCGCTCACTCCCCCTCACTCCACTCCCTTCACTCACTCTCCTTCGCCCACTCTCCCTCATCCACTTCTCTTCGCCCACTGCCCTCGCTCACTCCCCCTCACTCTTCACTCACTCCCCCCTCGCTCACCCCCCCCTCACTCACTCCTTCACTTCACTCCCCCTCGCCACCACTCGTACTCTGTTACTGTTGTTCACTCACGCTCACTTTCCCGCATCCCTCGAAACCCACACACAGCCTCATGCACGTTCATGTTCAGTCATTCAACTTCATTATCACATTCACTTTCACCTTTAACCACACCTACTTACAATCATACTTAACTACAAGTACTTGCACATTCACTTACCTACCCATTACTAAACAAAACTACATACACCCACACATCTTCGTCTCTTCCACTCCTCCTTACACACACACATGAACAAGCACACGCATGCACGCATACACATACGCACACACACACGCATACGCACACACACGCTCTGTCTGTCCGTCTGTCTGTCTCTGTCTCTCTCTCTCTGTCTATGTCTGTCTGTCTCTCCCCCTCTCTCTCTCTCTCCCTCCCTCCCTCAGCTTCGGGAACATCAAGATACGGGCATCGATCGCACCCTTAAAGAGGGGACGAGTGCAGGAGTGCCACTGGCACCGACCCCAAGGCACGGTAAAGGTGATACGTGTAAAAGACAATGCGAGGGATTATAAAGGGATGAATGACATTGTAGTGGTGGCGGCAGCGGCAGCAGCAGAAGTAGGAGGAGATACAGCAGTTGCAGTAGCAGTGGTAAAGTAGAAGTAGTAGTTTTACTAGTTATAGTATTAATATTAGTCCTGGAGCAGTAGTAGGATTAATAGTAGTACTAGTACTACTAGGAACAGTAGTAATAAAAGTAGTACCCTTAACCAGTAGTAGTAGCTAGTAAGAGTAGTAGTAGTTTAGTGTAAGTAGTTATTAGTTGTAGTAGTAGTTGTAGTAGAAGTTTAGAAAGTAGGAAGTTGTTAGTTGTATTAAGTAGTTAGCCCAGTATTAAAAAAAGTAGATCGGAATTCAAACATGTAAAAGTACACGGTCTTCCCTCGCTTTACGACTTTCGATCTATCTATTTTTTCAGTCTGTCTGTCTCTTCTCTCTCTCTGTTTGTGTCTCTTTCTCTCTCTTCTCTCTCTCTCTACCTGTATCTTTCTATCCATTAGTCTATCTTTGAGTATGTCTATGTCTCTTCTCTCTTCTCTCTCTCCCTCCCCTTTCCCTCCCCCCCCCTCTCTCTCTTCTCTCACACACACACACCCCACACACTTCTCTCTCTTCTCTATGTATCTATTTATCTATCTATCCATCTATATAAATATATCCATCTATCTATCTCTTAGTCTGCTTATTGGCCTCTTCTCCCTCTCTCTCTCTTTCTGTTTCTTATCTCTCTCCCTGTCTGTCTATATATTTTCTGTTATTGTCCCTCTGTCTATATGTCTCTCTTTCTTTCTCTCACTCACACACACACATTCTCTCTCTCTCTCTCCCACCTCCCTGCCTGCTTCTCCCTCTCTCTTTCTTTATTCTCCCCCTCTTCCTCTCTTCCCTCTCCAACATCTTTCTAATTGCCGCTATTGCCTTTCCAATCCCCCTCTTCCCTCCATTAAAGCCCACCGTTCCCCCTTATCTCTCTTTCTCGTTCCTACAGAATGTCACGAGCACCTCCTCCGACGCGGCCCAGGGACATTGTCATTCATTTATTCACGTAAGTCCCCCTCTATCTTCTCCCACATCTGTCAGGTGCACACCCTCCCTGTCCTCCTGAATCCGTCCACGCGTTTGCTCAGGTGTTTTTCGTCCATCTTCTTCCGTGTCATCGTACCTTCATATCCTCTCCCCCCCCACCCTTTTATTCTTCTCCTTCCCCCTTCCTCTCCCCTCCTTCTCCCCCTTTTCTCCGCATGTATAAAATTTTGCGCCACATGTCAGCTTGCGTTTTCCTCCAGCTGGTTTAAGGGCACAGTGCCAAGCCCGTCGGCTGACCCGTAAAATGTCGGGTCCGTTGCCTTTTTCTGATGACTGTGTCTGCGCTGACTAAGATGCTGATGAAGTTATTGCAGTTCGTGTCAGGACGGTCAGTGTCGAGGAAGCGCTTGCCCGGCCGAACCATATGGCATTTAACTCTACTGTCTGTCTCACGGTTGTAAGTTTTAATTGTGCATGTGCTTTTAGATGAGTACTTACGTTGTAGTTAAGTTATTTCTTTATACAAGATGAAGTGCTGGTCGTGGCATGCACCGCAGTCGTCGATATAAGTGCGTTATGTGTCTGTAAGTATATTATACAATACATACATATATATATATACTATATATATATATTATATATATATATA
>NW_020868707.1:30088-40088 GCF_003789085.1 Penaeus vannamei
ATCCCCTTACTATCAGATCCCTATCCCCCTCCCTTCAGATTTTCAGATCCTCTAACCCCCTCCTAACCAGTCAGCTGATATTCACCCTCCCCCTTCCCCCTATATGTATGTACACACACATAATATATAGAGAGAGAGAGAGGCAGAAAGGCCGAGGCAGAGAGACAGAGAGAGAGAGTGACAAGAGAGAGAGAGAGAGAGAGAAGAGAGAGAGAGAGAGAGAGAGAGAGAGAGAGAGAGAGAGAGAGAGAGAGAGAGAGAGAGAGAGAGAGAAGAGAGAGAGAGAGAGAGAGAGAGAGAGAGAGAGAGAGAGAGAGAGAGAGAGGAGAGAGAGAGAGAGAGAGGAGAGAGAAGAGAGAGAGAGAGAGAGAGAGGAGAGAGAGAGAGAGACAGCGAGAGAGCACACCATTAACGCCTCGAACAAAGCAATCGGAAATATCATGTTTCGTGTCCTTTTTGTCGATATTACAGCGAGGAATGTGATCCCGAGGTGCGAGTCTGTTCAAGGAGAATCGTTTGTTCATTCGGTATTTTCGACGATGTTGGGCAATGTTCTCTCGTAACTTTAATTGGCTTGATGTCGGCCGGAATAATATTTGACTTATATTAGAAATTACTGGAGAGATTGCATTTTTTTTCTTCTTTTACTTTTTTCACTCTTTTTTTTATATAAGGATTTGAGTTTTCGTGGTGTTTTGTTTATGTGTTTTTTTTTTGTCATTGTTGTTGTTTGATATTTATTATTCATTTTTTACTGTTATTATTATCATTATTATTATTATCATTATTATCATCTTTATTTTTATAACTATTATCATTATTATCATTATTTTTAGAATTGTTATTATCATTGTCAGTAATATTATTATCATCATCATCATCGTTAGTATTGTAATTGTTATTATTATCATTATTATTATTATTATTATTATTATTATTATTATATTATCATTATCATTATTATTATTATTATTATTATCATTATTATTATTATTATTATCATTATTATTATTATTATTATTATTATTATTATTATTATTATTATTATATTATTATTATTATTATTTATTATTATTATTATTATTATTATTATTATTATTATTATTATTATTATCATCATCATCATCATCGTTATCATTACTATTATCATCATCATCATCACCATTAGTATTGTAATTGTTATTATCATTATTATTATCATTATCATTGTTATTATGATTGTAATCATTAGTACCATTATTTTATGATTATTATCATTGATATCATCATTATCATTATCGATATCATTACCATTATCTTCATCACTATTGTTATTATTACTACCATTATTTTTATCATGATCATCATTATTATTATCATGATCATCTTTCATTATCATTCTCATTATCATCATCATCATTATATATATTAGTAGTAGTAGTAGCAGCAGAAGTAATATCATATCTAATGTCAATTCTGATACTAATAGCATCATGGATATTAACATTTACAACATTATTATTTTCTATTAATATTCTTCTTATTATTGCTTTTCTCTATCTCGAATATCTTTGCCGTTGACGATCTCCAGACTCCATTTACGGTGTTCATCAGCTTTACGGGTTTAGGAGTCTCATAATATCTGCCAAGATGTATTGAATTACAGGAGGATTTTCTCAGATTAATTTGGTCAAATATGTTATTATATTTTTTCCCTTATAGATAATGCATATAAATTGATGCCCATGATGTAAATGACATTCCATTATCCTCACAGATGTCAGCAATCCTAGTGGCTACGACTGCTGACATCCAAGTTAAAGTTTCACAAACCTTAACAAACTTCACCATTAACATCACAGCCCAGGGAAGAGAAAGAGAAAAAAAAACTTTCCATATGACTGCTTTCAGTATGTAATATTCTCCGAAAACTCTCCGAGAGCCGCAAATGTTGGAAACTTCTCCCTCGACTTCTCCGCATCGAGATAATTTCCAGTTCATGCTCGCTGACCACAATTCGGCCAGAGCAGCTTCTGTGACAACCTTGAGAAGCCTAAATAATTATCCGAACGGTTCCAGGCCAGTAATGTCAGTCAGTTCTTTTCTTTGTTTACATTCTTTAAGCTTATTCGGCGCGACCTCAAAAGACATTTTCATCAGTGAGGAAAATGCATCGTTGTGTCGAATGCGTGGAAAAAGTTGCCAGTCGCAATGCCAGGTGAAGATAGCGCGTCGTGGTATTAACTCAAATTACGTTCCTCAAAAGGGAAATACGAAAAAATACGACAGTCAAAGAGATGTATTAATATGATATAACACATAGGTTCTAATTACCACAGTGAAACATTTACCAAAGAACAAAGAAAATAGAATAGGGGTAAGCACTTTCACAGAACCATGTACCCCCCCCCCCCCAAACCACCTCGCTCCTTAATTACCTCGATAACGAAAGCCTGACAAAGACGCGGCCGCCCGAGTGAACCGCCTTGGCCCGGGCGTGGCGGAGAGGGCGGAGTCCTGGAGAGTCGTCATCAGGATCGCATTAGCGGCCAGGAAGCTGCGCGCCGTTTGTTGTTGGCGGCTTGTGTGTCACCCGCCTGCCGCCACGCTACCGGACTCGCCGACGCCACGACTCGCCGACGGCGTCCAGGGAGCGCGCTCTGCTCCCGGACGCCAGGCCTTTCGAACGCCTCATTAGCCTTTCCTTGAGAACGCTAGAATTGTATGAATTAATTTGAGCTTAATATCTGCAAAATGGCAACGTGTATGGTCGGACAGGAAGGTATAATTTGAGGATATAATTATGCGCCGCGGGGATGAGCCGCAAATGCGTCTAATTACCATCAAATAGTTTCCGCATCCGAACGTAATCATGTTTCGATTCGGGGCGGCCAGCCAGTCACCCGCGAGATGCGGTCGGCGCCGCGCCGCGCCTCGCGTCCTCGCACCCTAGTTAGTCTCGCTGCTGATGCCATTACTCTCCCTGATGACGGCGGGCGGGCGGCGCGGGCGGCGGCCGTCTTGGGAGGGGCGGTGGGGGGGGGGTAGGATATGGCCATAAGGGGAAGGGAGGTGTTGATAGGTACTTACGTTATTCTGAAGGCTATGTAGGGAAATGTATAAATTCGTTTCTCTATAAAGGACTTTTTTTTTTTTTTTTTTTTTTTTTTTTTTAAGAAAATGAAGAATGTTTATGTATCTCAAAAGTGCAGGGGAGCTGCACCAGATAGTTTGGGTACGGAATGTTAACTGATTAAGACGATGGAGATGAGAGACTACATGCAATTATGCAAATTTTTCACATAGACTACATCTTTAGAAAATATTGTTTAGTAAATGCAAGGTTGGTTGACTCCTAGGTAGTAAGATTTCACCAAAAGCCGATTATACTATGGGAAATTATCTATATCCTGTATGAAAAACCTTGTTTAGTATGACGAGGAAACCAACTGAATGCTCGACTGAACAGTGAATCGTAGTGGTTTACTTCATAACTGAGTTGCACATACTTCATCAATTCCGGCCCCTTTGTTGGTCACGTATAAAGCGTAACATAATTATGGTAATAAATACGCAGCAAACAACATGCGAGAAACATGGCGACTATTAAGGGCAAAGGTTGTCCGAGCAAACGGAAGTGAATTTAAGAATGTCATTATGAAATATACTCTTTCAACAGGGTGCACCTGGCCTGACCGGCTAGGCGTAAGGAACTTCTGTACCATGCGCTTTATTCAGGAACAAACTATCGAACGAACGCTTGTACGTGGTTCATGATTAAGAAGATAATCACGTTATTGGAATTTTGATAAATCGCATAATTATCATCAGATCGTAAAGCGAATCCCCTTCGGTGCAAGAGGACGTACGCTTTCCAAAATGCTCTTTAAATGTCTGTCGATAAATGAATTAACAATAAAGTTCACGGCAACCAAAACAAACAAGCCATAAATATCTGGAATTGGTTACGTGTCACATAACGATACCCTGTTTATGGCAACATCACCAGAAGCTCTATCATATTAGTGAGCTTCGCGTCAGCTGACCCTTTGCCCCCCCCCCCCACCCCCCGTCGGCCATACTCTTCACAAGACCCCCCCCCCACACCATCCCCAACCCACCCTAAACCCCACTTGCCGGTCAAGTCTGCCTCTCACCCCCCCCCCCCTCCCCCCCCGCCCGACCGCCCCCTCGCCGCCGCTTCGCTCGCCGAGGCACCTGCCGCATCTCGCCCCCAACTTCCTCCGAATCTTCACTCGTTCGGCGTCGGGGCGAAAGGTCCTGCTCGCCTGTATGATAAAAGTGTTTGTTGGTTGTACTGGCGATGCTGGCGCTGATAAATGTAGCGATTGCGTATCTCAATATTAATAGTTATATATATATATATATATATATATATATATATATATATATATATATATATATATATATATATATATATATATATGTACACATACTTATGTGTGTGTATGCGTTTTGTATGTGTGTGTGGACGCAAATACACACACTATATATATATATATATATATATATATATATATATATATATAATATATATATATATATATATATATATATGTATATATATATATATATATATATATATATATATATATATATATATATAATATATATATATATATATATTGCTACTATTATAATAATTATTTTCGCCAGTATCATATCTATTACCATGCTTTATTCTTGCCAAGCAGAGTTGCCGGTACGGGTTGCACGTGAATTTTAATTTATATATTCTTTTTTCCTTCCCTGTTCTTCTCTTAAGATCAGCAATCCATTTCTTCCTTTTTATGGTTCCCTTTTTTATCTTCACTTTCTCCCGATTGAAGTGTCGCCGATAGTCCTTCTTTCCGGCGATTTTTACGACCGGCGAAATCCACGAAACCTCACCACGCAAGCGACCCCCTCTTCTTCTTTTCCTTCTTCCATCCTTTATCACCCTCTTCCTTACTTCCCCCATGTCCAGGACTCTCATTACACCCCCTTCCCCCTCGCCCTGCCTTTAAGTAGCGTGTGAATAAGTTTCCCCCTCCTTTCCACCCCCTCCTTCCTCCCCTCTCCCTTCCACCTCCTCACTTCCACACAACCGGAAACGAAGAGACAGGGTTGCCAAATCGCTTCAACTCGAGACTTTTCCCCTAAACACTCGACGAGAAACACCCCCTCCTCCTTGAACCTTATCACACGAAATACGTCTCGAGATCTTATCTAAAACTCAACCTCCTCCATAGTCTTAAGTCTTTCCTGCAAGACCATAAATAAAGAGAAAAACGAAGGACCCGGGAAGTAAAATTCGCCACGCGCCATCGCCGGTCTGGAAGACTTCCGGAGGCAATTTGGGTAATTTTGAGGAAAACGTCACGGGGTCAGAGACGCAGGTCCGAGTCCAGGGGGCCGCCCCACACCAATTACGTGGTTTGCCTACAATGCTACGTCAAGTGCTCTCTCTTCTTTCTTCTTTCTATGGAAACATTGCAATTGCATAGTTCGTAAATTATAATCCTTGTGTTACGAGAGCCCTTGTATGTGTATACTATATATATACTTTATTTATTTCATTTATATCCATTATGGATGAAACAATTGGTGAGAGTGAAAGTTGTTACACTCTTTTTTAGGCAATATTTTCACTTTTTATAGATTTATGTAGATTATGTTTAGCAATTTTTTCTCAAACTATAAAGTTCTAAAAAATATTCTGGGACATATTTGTTCTATAACTTGCATAATGATGAAGATAATGATAGTCATGATGATAATGATGATAATTATGATATGATGATAATAATGATAATGATAATAATAATAATATTAATATTAATATTAATATTAATATCAATGTTGATAACAACAAAAATAATGATAATGGTAATAATGATTGAGAAAGATAATAATATTAATAGTAATGATATTAAAAATTATGATCATAGTAATGATATTATAATCATAATAATAATGATAATCATTATTACAATAATGATACTAGTGATAATTTTAATTACAATAATGATACAAATGATGATGGTGAAGTTATGATGATGATGATAATAATGGTAATAATGATGATAATAATAACACTAATGAAAATAATAACTGTAATAATGATTATGATAATAATAATGATACTAATGATGATGCTGATAATGGTAATGATAATAATAATAATGATATATAAGATGATGACGATAGAAATAATACTGGTGTTAATCATAGCGACATCGACTGCAGTTTGTATGACTACTTGCAACTGGACTACGATATAAAAATTGGTTCTCATGAAATTTCTGCATAGTACCATGTTCTGTCATGCAAAAGTGTGAATGAACTTTGAGGAAGAAAGTGAAAAATAAGAAAGGGAGAAGAAAAATATATGCAGACAGTACCTGTTTTTTTTGTGGTAGTCTCAGTAATAACTAGTGATTTGTACATAATTATAGAATATACTACAGGAGCTGCTTCACGTTCATATAAACATAAAAAAAAGCATTTGCGAGTATGTTCTATTCACTATTTTTTGGGTTTGTTTTCAAGGGCACACATTACGACCTATAATCTGTTAGTCTAGACACAAAATGCTACATCAAATACTGAATAATGGAGCACTAAAAGACATTGTTGATTCAAATGTATTAAATAATAATAATAATATCATGAAAATAAGTAAATAGAAAGAAAAATAAATAAATGAATACACAATTAAAAAAAAAAAAAAAAAAAAAAAAAAAAAAAACAGAAAATTAAAAGTCTTCTCTAAATTTATCCATACACATACTACAGTCCATCGCACAACAACAAACACACAAATAACTCCACATTAATACAACATCAGCTATACACACTACAACAACATTGTATAATAAGACATTCATAATTTTATGCAACATCATGTCCGCTCTACGGCTTCATGAGGGCGGGGCAGACTTGGCCGATTCCTGGGGCTGAGACGGAGTATAAAACCCGTGCAATGTTTTAGGATCCTCCGCCTTGCTCTTATCCTGGTATGTGTCTGTGTCTAATGCTCTTATCTCTCCCGTGTGACAACAAGGAACGTAAAGAATAATGCAAGGAGCAGACCTTACTTGCAAAAAGAGAAATGTCGTGGATAAACGGAGACTGAAGTATATTTATTGCGAAGTATTGGATATGGAGAAAAACATATGATGTGCAGGTCTGGGGAATTACTTATTATTTTCATTATTATCATCACTATCATTATCATTATTGTTATTATCATTATGATAATAATTATTATTATCATACACACACACACACACATACACACACACATACACACACACACACACACACACACACACACACACACACACACACACACACACACACACACACACACACACACACACCACACACACACACACACACACACACACACACACACACATACACACACACACACACACACACACACACACACACACACACCACACACACACACACACACACACACACACATACACACACAGATATATATATATAATATATATATATATATATATATACATATATATATAATATATATATATATATATATATATATATATATATAATATATATATATATATACACACACACACACACACACACACACACACACACATATATATATATATATATATATATATATATATATATATATATATATATATATTATATATATATATATATATATATATATATATATATATATATACACACACACACACATACACACACACACACACACACACACACACACACACACACACGTCATATATATATATATATATATATATATATATATATATATATATATATATCCTTATATGTATGTATACATCTGTATATGTATGTATATATATGTGCGTGTGTGTATGTGTGTTGTGTGTGTGTATGTGTGTGTGTGTGTGTGTGTGTGTGTGTGTGTGTGTGTGTGTGTGTGTGTAAATACATACATATATATATATATATATATATAATATATATATATATATATATATATAATATATATATATATATATATATATATATATATCTTACTGGAAATGCAGAGAGAGTTCCATAGATGCATTCATGTGGAACTATTTAGTGTCTGATATTTAGATATATTGCAGGAAAGTAATTCTTTTTTATTCTTTTCTTTTCTTTTTCTTTTTGTCTTTCTTTTGTTAAAACCTATCTTATTCTCAAGAGTAATTAGGCCAATCTTGAATTCAGTGAACCTTCATGTCTTGGGGAAAAATAGTGATTTTCTGTATATTACTTCACTTTTTTTACGTCAACCTTACCTGGTAATCGAAGAAATTGCCACTAAACCTGAGCAAAGATCGTGAGAATTTCAAACCAAAACTTCCCACAGGACCTCGTTGTCGGTAGCCCAGGGAAGCACCTCGAGTCCGACGGCCTTTACCATTTTCCACAAATTTTCGCGAATTTTCGACTCTGTTGGTTTTAGCACGGTTCGGGCCGATTTTCGGATACGGTGATTCTCATGTAGTTTCCCCGAGATGGTTATTACGGAGAGAGCGGAGTCGCGAAGGGATTTCGATGCAAGGAGTGAAGTAGAGGCCAGGGAGTGAAATTGCCTATTTGTACCGCTCAGTGTGTGGACCGGAAGCGCCCCCAAAGACTTGGTAACCCCATCCGGACGAGTGGAAAAAAGCAGAAGCAACAAACTTTCGACTTTGTGGGCGGGGTCAAGGGAAACTGTGTGGAGTGGTGAATCACAAGTCAAAAGTTGAAGTCCAAATTGCTTTCTGCTAGTGCATGGCGCTTGGCGCATGACTCCCGCTTTATCTTTGCCCCCCTTGGGTTTCTGTCTCCCAGCACGAAGACGATCAGTTTTCTTGACGGTCCAGTATACCACATTCTCCCAATAGATGATTTCTGAGATCAGCCTAACCGCACAACGCACAGAACCGCCTACAATACTTATTCGATTCGAGGGCTTCCGGTTACCGCAAGGAGGCAACCGGTCAAGGCTTTACGGAAAGTTGGAAACCTGCCGACCTGTGCCGCGGGCGTGGGAACACGGGCCAAATTACCTCTCAAAATCTGGGAACCAACATAGCACGGGTCGCCTGCAACACCGCAGCATGACCGCAGCTCCGCGACCGCGAGCACCGGCATACAGCACCATGTCAAGTACAGCACCACAACTTGATGAACCCCCGCCAATCTGCACAACCCAGGTTTGACCAGTATGACCCTTGACCTGGCAAGAATTACTCTGATTAGACATACTTTCGACCTGCAGCTCCGCCCGCGGCTGGGTCAACAAGTTTCTTGCAGTATGAAAAGGTCAGTATCAAAACCTGAACCGGTAAAAGACGCAGGTTGAAATATAATGAAATCACAGATGCATATGCACAACACATTCGAAAACAAAAACAAAAAGAAATAAGGAAAAACATCTACATATTTGTATATAAAATGCGAGTGTTCTACACTGAAATATTGCAACATTTATGCAACTGTGCATATATGTAAAGGATCGCCCCCCCTTGCGCGATAGTGTCACAAGGAGGGGTAGATAAGTGGAGAGTGACGAAGGCTCGAATAAGGTCGGCGAAGGGAGTGGTCAGAGTGGAGCGAGTGGACGAGGGGATCCACGCGGGCGCAGGCGGGCGGGGGGAGCGCCGAGAGAGATGAGTGAGGGCATTCGAAGGGGAAGTGTGGGGGGGGGTGCGTCCATTAAGGTACGCTTGCAACATGATTGCAATCACATACTGTCGTAAACCCTTCTATTAAACAATAGGGTCGACTGTCAACTATATTTCCAGCGGGCGTATAACATACGAACAGTGATGAACACATTAAATGTGCTATTTAATTAATAACAATTATAAACCTTGAAATAAAGTAATAAACGCAAGAGAACACTGCTACTGCATTTCCAGCAACAGTAAAAACTAAATTTCACCATTATATAGGATCACTTAGGTGCGTCACATCCTTTTCTATCGTTAAATAATTAGTTCACACAGATTAAGACAATACAATC
>NW_020868707.1:50088-55088 GCF_003789085.1 Penaeus vannamei
GTTGCGGGCGGCCAGTGTCGGCGGCCCTGCACCTCTCCACATTTTCTGTTATTTCTCTTCGCTCGCTTAATTTTATTGCTCGCGACTGTCCATAGTTCACCGACCGAAGAGTTTCGGTTTGTAGTGATCGCCGATGTAAAGGTATTTGTTGTTTTAAATGTATATTTTCATTTGTTTAGTGAGTCTTTAGCTTTTTTACATGTTTTTCTGTATAGCAACATGTCCTGTAGAATACTGAGCAAACGCGATTTTAGACACTTAGAAGACGAAGAGATTCGAAAACGAGCGAAAAGGGAAAATCCATCCCTAGTCTGAACTGTGCGGTTTGACTTTCTCAGACAACTTCCTCACTTCCGGTCACTCAACCGGAAGGAAGCCATTATATCACTTGGCCGCGTCCGCGTAAACAGCAAGACATCTTCGCAAGCCGTCTTCCGAAGGCATCTTCAACCTGGCTTGGGATCGATTAAACGACTTTGGTAAGCAACAAATGAGGCAGTTAAGGGCGAGACTTCCATGGCGTCTTAATTGAGGACCATTAAGAACACTGAACAAGGGAATCCGACGCTCACAGAAAGACGTCTGTGTTTCTTTCGCGGCGCCGGTGAGTCACGCGGTATCATATGGCACGCAGCGGGGCAGTCAGGCGGATCGGGGCGCGGAACGGGAAGACGCTCGCCGAAAACATGCTTAATACGATCTCGAAATATACTTTTCTTTTTTATACGTATATATATATAATATATATATATATATATATATATATTATATAATATATGTAATATATATATATATATATATATATATATATATATATATATATATACATATATATTTACACATACACACACACACACGCACACATCACACACACGCACAATTACACACACACACACACACACACACACACACACCACACACACACACACACACACACACACACACACACACACACACACACACACACACACACACACACACACACACACACACACACACACACACACACACACACACACACACACACACACACACACCACACACACACACACACACACACACGCATATATATATATATATATATATATATATATATATATATATATATATATATATATATATATATATATATATATATATATATGTATATATACATATGTATATGTATCTATATATACATATACATATAAATGAACCGTATTTATGTTGACAAATGTAGAAACGGTATGAATGAGAAAGAATATCTTCAAATAGAAATATATTTGACCGGTCTCAAAACCAGTCAAATACATCTCGTATTGTGAAAATATTCATTCTCATTCATATCTCTTGCACATATACATATACACTGTGTGTGTGCACGCGTTTTTTATTTTTATTTTTATTTATTATTTTTGCACCCATTTTATGTGCACGCGTTTTTTCGTGTGTATTAGTGTTTGAGTGTAAGTATGTGTGTGTGTGTCTGTTTTACTGACTGCCTTCGCACTCTTTTCCCTTCGAAGCGGTCTACCTTCTTCCACACCATCATGTACCGTGATAATTGGTGTGAGCGAAGCTTTTCTGCGAGTTCGTCCCGAGGTTCTCGAGCCGGGCCATGGCAGAAGAGAGTTGGCTCATGACCCTCAGAAATATCTTAAACCCATGATATTCCGTGTAATAAATTTATCCGCATTTTATATCCAGAATGCCCTCCCGTGTCTGCTTGTGCAATTTAAACTTGACGCTCGCTTTATGTAAAGGGTTTGTTATTATATTTAAGCTTGGTTAAATGTGCTTACTTATCAAACAATATTTCAATGGTGTTTATTAGCTTTTCCAGCTTTTCAGTTTTCTTCTAAGTGTGGTTGATTTTTCGCATAAGTTACCTCAGAATGTTGTATATCCTTTTCTAAGCTAGGCTGAGCGTTATGTTGTAGTTGAGAGATGAGAGACGAGAGAGAGAGAGAGAGAGAGAGAGAGAGAGGGAGAGAGAGAGAGAGAGAGAGAGAGAGAGAGAGAGAGAGAGAGAGAGAGAGAGAGAGAGAGAGAGAGAGAGAGAGAGAGAGAGAGAGATACAGACATGCAGACAGAGACGAGTGGTGAATAAAAGGCAGAGAGAAAGAGATAGGTAGATTGATCAATCGAACGATAGATAAATAGACAGACAGATCGATAGATAAGCAGAGAGAGACGAAGAAAAAATCGATATTGCCATTTGTGTCTTAGGCTACCTTAAAAGGTTTGAAAATCGACCACACACTCATTGTTTACATTCAGCCCATATTCTCGTTAAGGCAGTTATACTTTTCACCCCTGCTTAGCTAAAAGGCCCTCCTTAACCCTGTACATTTGGACGTAAATCTCGCCTTATCAAGCTCGCTTCCAACACGCTAATCACTGCATCTTTGAGGGTTTTCCCGTGTTCATCCTCCAAACCTGTACTAAATCACTTGCTTCACTCGCCTCCTTCTCCACAAGGAATAAAGACCCACCGTGTGCAGGTATACAGTGTGTTTACCTCTTTAGGCATTAATTAGGCTTAAGGCCGTCTCAAGTTCGGATACCCGAGGTGTTTACTCATCGCTAATGATGATTAGTTGCTCAAGACACCGGGGGAAGCGGAGATGCGGTACGCTGGAAGGAGGGGGGGGGGAGTGGGAGGAGAGGGGGGAGGGATGGGGAGGAAAAGGAGGAGGGGGAAGGGGATGGGAAGGAGGAGCGTGGAGGGGACGGAAAGGAAGGGGGGTTAGGAGGAAAGATGAAGGGGGAAGGGAGGGGAAAAAAGGAGTAAGGGAATGGGAATAGGGAGGAAGAGAAGGAGTTGGATGACGATGAGGAGGAAGATCTATAAGTAGAAATAAAAGAAGAAGAAAAAAAAAAGAAAAATAGAAGGCAAAAAAGAAGACACAGATACCGAAGAAACGGAGGAAGAGGAGATGAAGAAAAAGAGAAGAAGGAGAATAACCAAAAGAGAAAAAAAGGGAGGAAAGGGGAGGAGTGAGAGGAGGCACCTGTCAGTCCGGGAGGGAAAGAAGAGCGATGGGCCTCGGTGTCCCCTTGATGACGTCACCGAGGGAGGGGGGGGGCATGGGGGGGGGGGATACCAAGGATACAGCTGACGAGGAATTCCTTTGTTGTGCTCATCTTAATAGACCTCAAATATTCTTTTTTGTGCGCTAAAATTGTGCGTTTTTTCATGACTTTAATATAGAGTTATTATAATATACACAAAAAACGTGGATGCTACATAGTGTAATCTACATTCCTGATACGGTATAATAACAGAAAAAAATTTGCTCGGCAACACATAATTTATAAATAATGGAAGTCCCATAGACCTTTGTCTGTGATATGTAAATGATGCTGAAGATAATGTTCATAACGATAGTAGTGAGGATAATAATGTTAATGATGACAATAATAACAATATCATTATGATTATTGTCGACATTATCATTATAATAATAATTGTTATTGTTATCATTATTATTATTATTATTATTATTATTATTATATTATTATTATTATTATTATTATTATTATTATTATTATTATTATTATTATTATTATTATTATTATTATTATTATTATTATTATTATTATTATTATTATTATTATCATCATATAATATTATCATTATCATCATCGTTATTACTATTAATTATCATTATTGTTATTATTACTATCATTATCATCAACATTATAATTTTCATTTTATTATTAACCCTAATTGCTATTATTATCATTATTTTATTATTGTTATTGTCATCATTTTATTGCTATTATTATAATTATTTTATTGTTATCATTATCATTATTTTAATGAAATCATCATCATTTTATAGTAATATTGATATTAAAGAAGATAATAATAATATCATAATTAATGGAGATCATGATATTATTATCATTAATGAATATAGTATTATTATTATCATTACCATTATTGTTATTATTATAATTATTATTATTATTAATATTATCATTGTTATTATTCACATTATTATTATTATTATTGTTGTTGTTGTTATTATTATTGTTGTTATTATTATTATGATCATTATCATTATGATTATTATTATTTTCATTATTGTTAATATCTTTATTATCATCAGTATTATCATCATTCTTATCATCATTATTGTTATTAATGTTATAATCATTATTATCATCATTATAACCCTTATCATTATGATTTTCAATATCATCATTATATTTTTATTGTTATCATTATTGTTATAATTATCATCACCATCATCATTATCTTCCTCGTACTCATCTTCAGTATTATTACCATCATTATTATTAGTACTATTATTATCATCATTACTATTATCGATAATATTTTTATTGTTATCATTACCATTATTACCATCATTGACATTATTGTTGCCATTGCTAGTACCCTTATTATTGTTGTCATTTTCATTCTCATCATTATTATAATTATTCTCATTATCATTAATAGAAGGATTGTATTGATGATCGCATTGATAATGTTGATAATGATAACAGTAATAACAATAATGAGATTAATACAAACAACATCGACTTCAACAAAAATTGAAAACAACCAGAAAAACAAAAACAACAATTTGAATGATTATAATGTTAATGATACTGACAGCAATGAATAATGAATGCATAAACAGATACAGAAAAGAATGTAGAGGTTAAGCAAGGGATAATGCGCTGGATAAGGCTTAAACCTCGCGTGCCACTTTTCCCGATAATGAGACCACAGAAAGCAGTTAGGACACGAAGCAGCACATGAAGTTCCAGCCATTATTGCGACGAGATAAGCCACTCATCTCCGGACGTCCCTTGCCGATAACGAAACGATACGCTTATCTGCACGTCGGGGCACGTTGACGATAGTGCATTCACGAGGCTGTTAAAAGCAGTGGTATTCGCCATCAGCTGGCTCGGGATGGCCGGCGCTCGAGGAGAAGAGAGGGGGAAATGGCTGCCTTGGGCACGTGCGCAGTTTCTGTATGAAAGCCCTTATCGACCCATCG
>NW_020868707.1:67588-70088 GCF_003789085.1 Penaeus vannamei
GGGTGGGATCACAGGTCATGGGCGGGGCGCCAAAGTCGGGGTAACTTAGGTGGTGCTGGATGGTGTTTCGCCGGCCGTCCATTTTTCCAGCAATGAGGCGTAGGTCAGGGAGAGGAAAGGGGTGCGCTAGGGAGATGAAGGGGGGATGCTGCGAGGGTGTGTAGGGTTAAGGTGGGCGGAGCTGAGAGGCATTACCGAAGGGAGACGCCGACGGGGGAGGGGGAGACGGAGTGGGAGTAGCCTAATGTGCTGTCGAACAACAGTCATTGGAAAGGGTGTTGCGGGCGAGAGTAAGATGCTCAGAGTTGTAATAATAGGAGTTCTAAGATGCGTGGATGCTTAAAGATCGAGGATCAATTCTAAATAGGGAGTTTAAGACCCAGGGAACGCTCTCAGAGGCTTTTGAAGGGCGCCGATAATCGCTTTACGGAACTTGTGTGATTTGATCGTTCGAGCCCGTGATGAAAAGGCTTTTGAGTTAATTCACCATTCAGCCGTTAACGGTAAATCTAACATTATTGATGATGTTGTCGATTTATCATTTTCTGGATAATCGACAATTACGATGACTATTACTACATGAGAAATATGTATATGATAGGAATATCTACATTGGCATCATGCCACGTATTAACCTTATCGACCAAATATTCTGATTCTACTCTTAAGAAAATATCCCTTATCCGATACAATTCTTTAATACCGTCACCCAGAAGAAATTGACTGCACCCAAACGACCGATACCAACCAGATAATCGGTCGTTCTAGCCTCGACTAGGAGGATCGAAAGAGATTCTTCAAGCGAGTCGTTAGCGCCAGCCCTCTCCGGGAGTTTCGCTCAACAAATGCACTTTTCATGCAACGCTGCGATATCTACTCTTGGAGTCTGAGTCAGGAGTTTCAAAAATAGCCATTGTGAAGCAAGAAAAAGAATGGAAATATAAATTTTATATCTTTATTTCAAGATTCAGATCTGGATTGAGATGCAGCTTGAGTGAAGATTATGGATGTGTTTGAATGAAAGTGTGATGCATTACGAAATATAATGTTATTTTACATGTACTATATGAAATAAGGTTATATGTTGAGTATATTTGAATGTACATATATACGTATGCATACAGTGTGTGTAACATGAATATCCACAACGCATAACATTAACTCTCTCTCTCTCTCTCTCTCTCTCTCTCTCTCTCTCTCTCTCTCTCTCTCTCTCTCTCTCTCTCTCTCTCTCTCTCTCTCTCTCCTCTCTCTCTCTCTCTCTCTCTCTCTCTCTCTCTCTCTCTCTCTCTCTCTCTCTCTCTCTCTCTCTCTCTCTCTCTCTCTCTCTCTCTCTCTCTCTCTCTTCTCTCTCTTCTGTCTCTCACCCTTCTAGGCTATAACGAACATTTCGGTTTGATACTATCAGACAAAATAAATGTAAGTTACATCCATCTACTGCCTGCACGTTAACATGCGCGTGTCACTCTTGCACCATGCACATGTTCAGGTTGCCACTCTGCATGAACGCCTCCCGCATGGGCTTGAGGGTGAGGGCGCCCCGAATGAGAGAGGGTGGGTGGGGGGGGTGCCGGGGGCGGGCAGCGTGGATTCCCGCGGCCGTAAGTCACGAGACAATATATTAGCTGTGGCACGGAGGCGACATTCCTGCTCCTCATCCCATGAAATACGCCACCATAAACTTCGAAATCTCTATGCCAGGGTCTCGGGGTCCCCATAATGGAAAAGCTGTCCGGGATAGCGCTAATGTTAGCGAGAACATAATCCACGACGTGCTCACTGACCTAGGAAGCAGCTATAGTATGTTTGAAGGTCCCCCCGTGTTCCCTTCCCGGACGATTTTACGGTTGGGACATCAAGACCGTGAGACGCGCAGAGAAGGTCGGTGCGGCATGAGTAAATCTAAATGAAAAGTTGAAAAGGCAAATACAGGGTTTTGTTGAGAGTGTAGATGTGTGTTAAGACGGGTCGTGTGTCAGACGCCATTGGACACACTCGGGCGGGGAGGTGCGTCCGCGCTGCCCTGACGCTCCGTCGTCGTTAAGAGGATTAGTAATGAAACACGTACATACTTTTTTGTTCCGTGTGATATACACTTCGGAATAATCTTTTCACCTGGAAACCTGAACTGAAAAAGGGCAAATATATTGGTTAAGCCAAAGCTGATAATACAGAGAGAGAAACATTTTTTTTAAGCTGCAGTTACGCGTGTTTTTATTTTGTGTGCTACCTAGAATCAATACACTCGATTTCAATTCAAGCTTAATTACGTTTATCTTTTTAACCCGCTCTCCCCATAAAAGTAATCAAAATGTAATTTTCTAAGCAGCTAAAATTGTCTATATCTATCCTCTTATCTGTTTCTCTGTCTCTCTCTCTATCCATATATCCATCTATATATCTGTCTATTTATCTGTCTATATATATGGATATATATTTGTAGTAACGTGTCTTGTGTGCGTGTGCATATGTGTGTGTGTGTGCGTGTGTGTGTGTGTGT
>NW_020868707.1:72588-75088 GCF_003789085.1 Penaeus vannamei
GCTGTTGTGACTGATTTCATTATTATTTGTGAAATCACTTACGAGAAAATTAAACAGTATGCAGCAGTCTTACTTATAATATATTAAGGCTAATGCAACATGGCGTTGGTTATCCGTTTGGGATTTCGCTTTAGTTAAATAACACAACATAAATTTGCAGCTCTCCACAAACAGATAGACACTCTCTCTCTCTCTCTCTCTCTCTCTCTCTCTCTCTCTCTCTCTCTCTCTCTCTCTCTCTCTCTCTCTCTCTCTCTCTCTCTCTCTCTCTCTCTCTCTCTCTCTCTCTCTCTCTCATCCATATTCCTAAATGAAGAATAAGGAAAGCTTGGAAAAAAAGTATTGTATTTTTCTTTCTTCGCTGCATCGCTGAGAATCTACATACATATGCTGTGAATTGCTTGCGGATGAACATCGCTTCTCATAGTGAATCTAAGATGCAGACAGCAATTCCACCTCCGTGTGCAGGAACCAGTACGAGCACCTTCATCTTCGTTGCACATTCCTGCCATTCTGTCTCGTATTCTTCCTTGATCTATTTCCTCTTTGTATCGTGAGACTCCTACCAATCCTTTTTGGATCCTTCATGTAATAGTGTCTAGTCTATCTTCCGGCTAGTCTGCTTTTTGATTTCGCCGTTTTGGTGAATATATCATTCGACGGGTGTGAAAAACGAGGATGGTTAACCCTTTCAATACGATGAACTATCTTTTTAAATATATATTTTTCATGTTACAAGATGTATTTATTACTCAGAATTTGTATTTATACGTACCAAAGGCAATGTCTTCGTGGAATTTGAATTTCCTCTGAATTTGCATGTTCGGAAAAGCATGATCTGACACCTTTCAGCGGTCTTTACAAGAGGGTTTCTGAATTCACTTTATGTATGAGGGTCAGGGATCAGTCTTCCGTGAAGCCTCGTGTCTGCTGGCGTGTAGAGGCCGGCCTCTAGAGCTGGCGAATGGGATAGTGGTCAGGCTCTGAGCTTTAACAAATTATGTACATGTCAGGCCCAGGTAAATATTAGCTCTAACAATAGATCCAGCACATAATTTCCCGCCGAAAGAAAGCAGAGCGCGCGGTGCCGTCCCGGGGGCCCGCCGTCGTGACGGACGCGTAATTTCATGATAACCATAAATCCACGCCACAAAACCTTCCACTGCCATTATGATGGCATAAATTTATGATGCTTATATTGTTGGTAGGCATTAATGCTATGATGCGGATACTAATATTGAACTCATTCGATGTTCCCTGAACTCTTGTTACAGAACTATCGATCTTTTTTCGGAGATGTGCGCCCTTGGGTCACACTTGGGTGCCTTGGCGGAATGAAAGGCGTTCGGTGATTGGTAGGAAAGCACGAGGTCCGATGTTCACGCCCGCCCATGCATTGTCTAAAGGTATTGGGGCATTACCATGTTATCTGGATTTTTGCGCTGCCAGGGTGCCTTATCTTTGACTCAGTTCAAAGAGGGCTTTGTGGAGTCGTCGTGCCCGGGCCATTTACTGTCATTATCTTCAAAATAGCCAGCAAGCAGAGGATAAGAGAGGGAACTTCATCATCGAAACTCCGAGACAAAAGCGCATCACAGCTCCATATCCAGCTCCGTCGGCGCCTTTGCGCTGAGAAGGTGATGCATATCAGAAGTTCAAGTCGTCCATTGTCTTGGTCCTCTACAGAGCCCCTACATTACCCTACAATGAGGTTCTTTTTTCCTTTTTTAACCGCACCAGAGCGATTCCCTGAGAAATGCACAGCTTAATCTTTGAAATCCTGATTAATACACCTCTTTGTAAACGCCCAACAGGAACGCGTCTTTCGCTGATTAAGAACCTTGTCATCCTTACTTCTTTCCAGCTATAAACTGTCTTTATTAAGCTGTCTCGAGCCTGCATTTTTTCTGGGCGGGAAACGTGGCGTCCTTGATCTCCACGCCAGGTGTATTTAATATAGTTCATGCCGCTGTTGGGAAAAAAACATCATTATTTATTTCGAACTAAGTTACCAGCAGTTTCCTGCAATACTCTTTATGACAAACAAAGCTGTTCCGTCTGTCTTTTTTCATCTTCTCCGATCTCTGGCATCTTGGGAGGCGGACATAACGGAAATCCGAGTTTTATTTATCATATTCTGACAGGTGATAATACTAGACTTGGAGGCAGACACAGCGGTGCTAACAATCCCGTCATGTAATATGCACTTGCAACATGATGGATAGCAGACCCTGTCAGAGGCCGGGAGAGATGTTATCTTATTTCGGCCTGAACTTTAGAAGGAACGTGACATGAATAATGATTTACGTCATGACTTTTGCCAGACGATTCGGGAAAAGATCCCTCAGCGACGCCTTAATCCCCTCCTTCCATAGATCTCGGGGACGGTCGCCTCCCTCGCCTCTCCCGCGCACTTCCTCGGGACGAACGAAAGCCTCGAACACGTGATTTATTGGGGTTTCGGTGCGAGAGGTTTCATTTCTTTCCCGAAAACGCTCGC